>MQUG01000159.1:0-276563 GCA_007213375.1 Steinernema feltiae
TTCTAATACTGTAAAAGGTGTATTAAAAAGCCGATTTTGACTCAAAATTCAAACTCAAAAATCATCGGCTTCAGTGGTACTGAACTCACCCCAATGCTCGCGTCGTATTCCCACGCGTTGTCCCAGTGATTGACCGCTGAAAACAGTTTTGGAATATCGATATCCGGCAGCGTGGGCTTGATGAGTCGGGTGGAAATGTCCTTCTGACGCGCTCCAGCAGGTGAGTACATCGAACAGTCGCCGCTAAGACAAAACAGAACTGAAAGTTCAAAATAAAGGCGTCTTAGGCAAAACGCGTTATCAGTTCAATGGATCAATAACACATGCGAAGAGTCGAAGAGTGGTTGGTCAGTCAGGGTTGCACGACCGCACTAAACTCGACGGGCTGCGCGCGCGCGCGGATCAGGTCAGATCGGAGCCAATTAATTATTGGGCGACTAGGAAAGTAGCACTTATTAGCACCACCGTATTGAGGAACACAGACGCGCAAGGCGCCTGCACTGAAGCGATGTAAATGAACACTGAACAAACAGATTGAGCGAGCGAGCGCGCTGTGTTGAGTAGGAGAGCGAGTGAGGACGAACTTTGCAGAAAACGGAAGAGAGTTGGTCGTAAAATAGTCGTCCGATAAGTGTTAGTAAAATACAAAACGCTATTGGAACGCTGATGAGAAAGGCGCTGTGGAGGGTACGCTCGCTCTTCGGCGTTGACAGCGTTGAATCATCCGAGGTGTTTCTGCCGAGAAGAAAGGAGTTGAGACGACAGGATTTGACGCAGAATTAACACATCAAAAGCAGAGCTCGATCGGATTGCGTTGGATGTGAGTGCGACAGTGCGGCGGTGGTCGTGGGAACGACGATCGAGGAGCGAGTGAGGTGTCAGAATAAGCGTTGCGACGGTGAACCTGAAACCGGCTTCAATCAGCCGAGAATGCAAACAAAAAATATGAACATAAGACGATCAGCCGCCTTCTGCAGACGCCGCGACACAAAATGACAATTTGTTTGCGTTTGCACGTTTCCTAAAGTGAATTTCCGCGTTTTGAACGACAAAAACTAAATGGGATTAATGGATTTTGTGATTCGATGTGGTTTTTAAAAGGTTCCATCTGTTTGGCGGCGTTTGAAGGTCGACTGAAGAAAGCCCGATGTTGCGGTAAGCTTGATAGGGAGGCAATTAGAGAGCGATGACAATTGTGGACCTTTGTTTCCTATATAAGGTCAAGTTTAAGAACGTGAAAAGCGCCTTCAATTGAATTTTTAGTTGAGAAATGGAAAAAAACCAAAGCAAAAGTCAGAGTCTGAGCCTCAAGCCAAGCTTAGAAAGGCTTGATCTCAGCCTAGGTCACGAGCGTGCCGTAGCCTGCGGAGCTGCAATTGAAGTGCTCCTCGGCAAACAAGGTTCTTCTTTCTATTTACAAAGCGTGCGTTCTGCAAAACACGTTTTTCTGTGCACTAAATGCGGATTCGCGTGACAGCTCTGTCTAATCCTGGCTCTGAACATGACAATCATCCTGTGGAATAGACGAGGATTGTGGTGATGGACACAATGTTTCCGCACCATGCTTTGCCAACTGACCCAGCAGAATACGGTAAATGGCACCTAGAGAAAGCTCTTCGTTATATTCCTTGCGATAGCACCAAATAGCCGCAACGCTGCTGTATTGCGGTTGCTCCTTATAACAATCACTATTAAACGCATCGATCGTTCACACAATGAACATCCATCGGAGCAACAACTGTGAAATCCGTTCAAAAACTAAAATACAGTATGAATCAGTGAGTGAGCAACTCTCAATAAAAGTGTTTATCACATATGGCCACACATCGTAATCAAATACCCGGATGTGATAACACCGTAAACAACGTTGTGAACAACTCGTTCAGTAATAAATACAACGCACCAGATGGAACGGCATCGCCCTTTCGACCGGTTCCGGATCCTTTCGGCGAAGGCACCATAAGTAGAAATCGACATCAGTGGCAGTGACTTGAGAGAGACCGTTCGCATCGTCGTCGGCAGTGCGCAAAGCTTTGATTTCATCGACGATTCTCTGAAAAATCACTTTTGCGTCTAACTCTCAATGCATCCGTTTGTTTACCTCACAGCAGAAGATGGACATTCCGCGAATTTCGGCTTCAAAGAGATCACCGTTCTTCATGACTTCGTACTTTCGAAGCGAAGCTTGGAGCTCGGGCGAATACTCAAGAGCGTTGAAGAAACAGAGGACTTGCGGGACGCGATAGTCGGCAAACATGGTCAGCTGATCGATGTCGGGGAAGTTTGCAGGCTCGTACTTGGTGCTGAGACATTGGAACGTGTCGGCGGTGAGGATTTGCGCTCTTTTAATGAACAGAACTGAAATTATGAAGCTGATAATTCAAGGATTTTAGGCGGTTTCATATGATTGGATGCTAAAAGAAGCCATTCGTAGTAGAATTTGCTCTGACTGTGGTTTGTGACTACAGAAATAAGATCAGGCCAATCTTGCGTACCTGTCTTGTCGCCGATTTTCGACACGTCACGGAAGCTCTTGAAGTTGTCCAAAATGAGCTGAACCAGTTTGAGCGCACTGCGATCGCATTCTCTGATGCAATTGTAGAACGAACCGTTGAACTTCTGCAATTGGTTTAGGCTTTAATGTTTGGTTCCTTGCAGCGCCAGACGTGCAAAACTTTAAATATTGGCGGAAACATCGTATGACCGCGTCACACGCTTCAATCAAAGTCACTTTTTGGACAAATTGATAGCGGCGCGCTATCGACAAGCGTCTGACATGACGTCTTATCGCTTGCAGAGCTTTACTGCAATGTTTCAATCAGAAATAATCTGCTTTTCCCTCATTGAAACGCGCGACTGCAAAAGGCGTTGCGAAAAAACATTTTGTGATCTAAAGAAACTAATCAGACGACCGCAAAATACCTCAATTAGCACCCTTCCGGCGTCGTTCAGCACAGCGGCGCGGTGTTCCGGAAGCGGGATGCAACTTCCGTTGTCTGATTTGAAGATTTCTTTAATTTGTTCCACGGTGACGTCGCGCATGAATTGAGCCGAAGTCAGGGGGATGCCTGCGCTCAGTGCACGGTTGATACAGGCGGCGGCGGCATTGTAGCCCGTCTCTCGTTTGCCCTGCCAGGTAACCTCAAATTTGGGCTCATGGAGGTTGGGATTTGGATTGGTCCAGAACGAGAAGTTGATCGTGTCCATGACGAAAATCCTTAACTCACAACAGATCTCATTTTTCAAGCAATTAAGCTGAATTTACCAGTCGATACACTCTTGCGGAGTGCCATTGGGATGGACAGAGCTCGCCTTGAAGTTGCTGCTTCCGAGAGCGTCTGTTTTTAGTTCATCATAGATCTGTAAATGTAAAAATAGATCTTGTGACGTTTGCGCTCTCCGCTCTCACCATTTTCGCAACCTTGTTCACTCCATCCTCGTTGACAGTCACGTGTTTCGCAATCGCGGCGATGTATCGTCCCGCTTCACGAGGCAAAAGTGCATTCTTGTAATCATGGAGCGGTTCAATCGACGCCATGTTGACTTTGCCTGGAAAGTGGAAACGCCGGATTAACGCGGGATAACGCGGTTATCAAATAATCGCAAAATGGCATTCATGAAAAGTTTAACCAAACAGTCGAAAAAGGGGATCTTGGAGTTGAATCTGAGTAGTGTTTGCTTAGTGAGACAAATGAACGAAAAACACGCTATTTTTCAGTATTTTGAGATTACGCACTGATAAGAATAAGCATCTAGTGCGGAAATCTTTGGACAGAAAGCAACAGGTGCAGTGTGAATGGCGAGTTCAACGTCGTTGAAATGCTATGAACCAATCACGAAAAGTGTCCTTTTCCTGTTTGTCGTGATTGCTTTCAGTCAATGCCGTGAGCCCCAATTATGTGGACGTATCACGCTGGTTCTCAGGAGGAAGGCAATAGACAAAGAAATCGGCTTAAAACCTTCAAAAATTGCAAAAAAACCAAAGCATTAAGCAAAGGTACAAATTCCAAATTTTTGACTCTTGACAAGAAATGCAAACAAATGTCAAAATCGCAGCTCAATGTGCAAAGTTTCACTCCTATCAGATCATGGATAAAGCAACGGAGGACAGCATCAACGCTATTCTTACGAACCGATCCGATCTGAGAGCCTACGCAGCATTCCGGTGCGTTTTGCAACGCTTTGGATTTGTGAAGTGAATTGAGCGACGAGCGAGAACTGTATTAAACCGCCGTGCGATTGAAACAACGGCGACATTGATTCGTTGGTTTGTGCGTGTGTCCGCGATTGTCGTCTTGGTCTGTATTGGAAGCACTCTCTGGGATCTTGTGCACTTTGCAAAAGAGACCAGGACGCTCCTCCGCTAGCGGAAAAGATCGCAGAGGTGGGGGCGCCAGCCGTCTGGTGCGGCGGCGGCGGCGCGTCGTTGTCGCCTTGTCCTGACGCGGCGACGGCTGCCGCAGTAGCAGTTCTTCTCTGGTATTCGTGCTGTGATAGTCAGTCTTCAAGCACATGCGTGTGGCGCGGCGGTCCGGGCACAGAGATGTATAAAAACTCATTGGAATCGAGCCAGCCCAGTTCGACAAGCACACAGCTGTTTTGGGCCGGCCGGCCGGCTGGCCGGTGTCGTCGTCGATGTCGCCCGATAGGAGCGAGAAACGCTGCTGGTGGCGCGATCGACGTTCGCCGCCGTCCTGTGAACTGTGCTAATGTGCTCGGCTGCTGTCGCGGTGTGAAATTTCGAGCGAGCGCTGTGATTTCCAAAAGAGGCGAATGAGCATCAAGTTTTTGGGAATGCGCTGCACGTCTGCCGGTTTCTTCCCTCCGATCGCTGCTGCGTCTTGGTGCATTAATTTTTTGGATCGCCTATCGGAAAGTGCGAGCGCGATTGGAAGCGAAGTGACCGACCTGCGTTATCTCTGTTCGCGAGGCGTGTACCTAGCGGCTACTCTCGATGGCGACCGTTATGGTCAGTCAGTAGTATTCATTCCTCTTTCAGCAACATGTCGTTCCGCGAGCACTCGCCGACAAAGTCGACGCTCGAACATGGGCTTCGCCAGAAGCTGACTATGATGGAGAACACTTCGGCGCGTCTCTCTTCGATCAAAGCTCAGCTGCGCACCAACTCCGATCAGGTGCGCAAGGAGATTGGCAACTGTATCAGTCAATATCTCGCCTGCATCCGCAATCGCGAACAGGAGCTAATCGGCGAGCTTGAAGCGCTGGTTCTGCAGAAAGAGTCGAAATTGTGTGAGCAACAGGAACAACTTAATGTCGCTATCGGTCAGTGACCTGTGCTCTCCTTATCAGCGCCATTTCGCAATTTTAGGCGCTTGCCAGCAGGGACTTGAGTGCATCCTTCGCAGCAACAAGAACGAGAGCATCAATATGCAGGAAATGCTATTCCGGTAAGCTTCATTGATCGTGTTTCACAAGATACGAGTTCAAAGTATCAGTAAACAATACGTGCGTCTGCGTGTTTTTCGGATTTTCCGAGCTGATTTCTGGTCTGTGTCGTAGATAGAGCTGTCTGCTAGATGGAAAGTTGTTCTCTGTGCTTCTACGCAGCGCGAATCGGAACTTCTGAGTGAACAGACATGCACGAGAGTTGCACTTTCACTTGGAGGCGGCCGCACAACTGTTGCACTTGGTTATTGATTACGGCGCCTCTGTTGCAGAATGAACGCAATCGACTTGACTGCCCGCGAAACCGCTCAGGTTATGTTCGAAGCCGATCATTCGAGCATCCGCAAGGCGATCGCCGATTTCGGAAAAGTCAAACTTGACCATCAGTACCGCATCATGGAAAGTCTCCCCAACGACATTGAAGAGTACGATGACGGAGACACTCTGGCCCACAAATCCGTTATGGCCATGACACACACTCGCGCCCCTGCCAACTCAAAATCGAATAACGCGTTCAACGCCGATCATCTCCGTCAGTGGCTGGGCCATCTTCATTTGAAAAGTCCCGATCTCTACGACGACTTTGAAGTTATCAGGGTTCGTCGTCTGTTGGCCGACGACGTCATGAACGTTGTTTTTCAGAACCGAACGACTTCCATGGGCTCATCAATCGAGATCCTACCCAAACCCGACGCCGAAGGCGATCTATTCTCGGCTTATTTCAGCGAGGTAAGCGCTGGAGTGGTTTGGTAGTTTCGCGCATCGCCCACTCCGTTTAGCTTAAGAAACGTCCCACTGATTACTGGTTAAAACAGGAGCCCGTTGCTGAGCAGACCGCCGACACACCTACTATCGGACGTTCGATGGACCAGTGGCTGAGCAGCAGCAGCACCAGCGACAAAGACAACCAACTGCGCTTCGGAATCAAATCGCACAAATCGGTATCCGTTCAGTTCTTCCGTCTTCAGTTATAACGAAGCAACTTGTAGATTGACAGCATGAAGTCGGAAGACTTGAAGGACGAGCCGGCCAACTCAAAGAAACGACGAATCGGGTGTGCAAACGAAGAACCAAAAAGGTGAGTGGCTAGAGAAGAGAAGACCGTCAACCAGTTCTATGCGTTCGATCAACGATCACGATGTACTTAATGTTGCGCGTTTAGCGAGAAGTTCGAATACGATTTCGTCAAAGTTATCGAACGCATTAAGAAGTCAGACAACTCAAAGTGGCTGGCGAAACCCAAGGAGTCCTCCAGCAGCGAAGAGATGACGGACTACTCTTCCCTGTTCAAGAACGTTTTCAATCGACCGACCACTTCAGAATCCGAGCCATCAGAGGTTCCTAGTAAGCAGGTACCGTAAACGAGCACCCACAGTTTCCTCATTTTGTTCTCTAGAAGCGTGTGTGGTATCCAACAGTCGGAAACGCGAACAAAGAGAGCAACTGGAACAGCGAGGACATGTCGCAATGGTTGATGAAGGACCCTAAAGCAAAAACCGACGGCCCTATTAATCAGATGGCTCAGGATGTTGCGGGCTGGGAGACGATAATTGGTTGGCAGGTGCGCGCAAACACTTCCTTCTCTTCAGGTTCATTTGTTTCATTTAGAAAGTTCTTGAAAAGATTCACGCAAGCGGAGAGAACGAGTGGCTCCTTCCGTCGTCGCGCACCCTCTAAACGCAATTGAGAATTCAGGAACGGATAACTGTGCATGATAGTTGAAGCGGTGTACTCTATTTGACGATAAACAATTTGCACTTCGGTTTTTTGTTGTTTGCAGCCGAACACATTCAAATTAGAGCATCTTATGCGGATATTTAGCGATACAGACGCAGGATTAATAGAAGCGTCGAACTGCCGTGGTCAACGGGGGCCAGCAATCAGCGAGTACCGTGAACTCACTGAACGCAGAATCATCTTTTGCTATTTTCCGCGAGGCCTGCAAGGCGGTGCTGCTTCATTTCTACAATTAGATCATTTTTTGAATTAGACAGACAAATATTAAGTAACTTGCTTGTTTCTTGTTTAAATTCCTATCCTAGCCGTTTAAATGACTGCTGTAAGTGTAGCTGAATGAACACCAAAGCTCTCGATGTGTGAATCGATTATCAAAACTACAAATAGCAACGAGCAACGAGAATCGCAACGGGATCAGACCAGCATCTGATGTCATGTCGTTGTGTCATTGCAGGACTACCGCACAGGAGACAGAAGCACGGAAGCAGCTGCATCTGCAAACAACCTTTCCTTTTCCATTCCTGTCAATTGAAACAATCTCGTTTCGCATCTTTTTTCACAATTCTGGGGTCCACGTTCCAGCGTTCGGAAGCGCTGATGCCATCAATCTCTGATTTGAAGACGTCCAGGAGAAGATGGAGCACAACTGCACATAATGTGATTCACAGCTATTGTTATCTTGCTTCTTCGACACGGACTGCGACAACACGTGAATAGAGAATGGGCCACGCAAAAGCGTTCTCCTTCTCTCTAAATGTTTTTAAAGAAGTGCCGTTCAGCAACTGTCGAATTTCCGCTTCAGGCGACTGATTTTCTTGGCTTTTTTGACTAATCCGAAACACTACTCCGAAACGACCGCACTTGTTTACCAGACGGAACTCTTTATGTTTTGGATCCATAGGGACACATATGAAATAACTTCAACTCGGTTAATAGTTGTGTAAACAAAATTATGTGCGCTTGAAAAACGTTGGATTTCAACTATTTTTCGTCAATTTTGACGTCAACCTTTGAATTGTTGAAAGTTTGCTGTTTGTTATTCGTTCCATTTCGTGTTTTCGGCATCCGCTATCGCGCAGTAAACAATTATGTGCAAAGGCAGTTAATCTAGTAACGTGAACCCGGACATTGCTTGTAAACTCGGACATTAGAGCGCCCGACTCTTTAGAGCCGCCGGCTGGGGCCAGACAACTTTGATATGACATGACAACCAGTTGTGACGAGCGAAAGCTGTGTTCTAGGCTAACTGTACCGTAATTGGCTAATTCTGTTAGTCTAGTTATTGGTAATCAAGCTTTGTAGGGTGTTGCAAGCTCAAACGTTGTACGGTGGGATGTTTTTAGGCAAATAGCACAGTTCCACTTTGTCAATGCACCAGGTTCAGTTGGCTTGGTGCATGGCTTGTCCTGTTGTCCGTCTTCAAACGTGACTTACAGTCCAACATTCCTTCCGATAGCTCTCGCTTTCCTGAGTTCCTGTCCTAACCGTTAATATGGAACTGCTGGAGGTGAATCAAGGCTGTTTGCCGCCCAGCTTAATGTGTCAACAATATTCAATTATGAAAACACTTAATTATTACAATTACCAACTGCCGTTTGAGAGAAAAAGCATTTAATCATACCTTTCTTTTGCTCACACTAATCTCTTCAGTCTCGTCTGGTAGACGGTCACGTCGGAAGAGTTTCAGATTTCACTACTTGTGCTGACGGAAGAGTCGAGTCGAACGGAAAATGGGTTTGACTGTGCAGATTTACTACTGGGTAAGCGAAACAGGAGTCTCTCCTGAGTTTTGACCAATTGCGCTTTCGCTTGTTAGTTCACAGTTGAACTTGAAAATGATTAAAAGCTCGAAAATCCTTTAAATTTCTGTTCCCATTTGATCCCATCGACCATTTGAAAACTAGCGGTCTTACTGTAGAATCCGTAGAAACAGTTGATTTCAATAGCGCCGTCTAGTCGTGCAACTAGCTGTACCTCTGTTCAATCCAGGGCAAACATGCTAGTCTAGTGAGAACCTTGTTTACTTCTTGCAGTTGCCACTTCCTCGCCCCCTTCAAGGCAAACAAGATTTTCAGTAAGAACATCTTCGGAAGACTGCCACTAACAAGCCATTCGGCTCCGGCTACTTTCGATAAATATGGCAAAACATTCTTTTTTAAAACGGAAAGCCAAATTTTCGATCATAATGCAATGCCTAACTCAATTGTTTGAGACTCTATTGAAGACTGCGTAGTCAAAGTGACATCGTCAACGGCTAGTAGTGAACGAGTGATTGAACCAAAGGTAGAAGATCAAATTGGATCGAGTTGCAGTTTCCTTGATTATTCCATCGTTTGCTGCCGATTTCCGGCGAATGTTTGTTTCTATTAATCTTTTATGGACGCAAATACAACAAACCCGGAAATCGCAGTTAACCGCGCAAACGGCGTTCCAATCCACCGACATTAACGGTGCACTAATTAGTGCACACATCACTTCCTAAAACGAATTGGACAGTTTGTCTGAAAACGTTATTTAGAACTGCACAAGGTCAGGCAGGCGTGGACGTCCGCTGAGACGTCCACAAGCAAAATGTCCATTTCCAACGAGTAGCGCGCGTGTCGTGATATCCAGACGTCCGTCTGCTTTGAAAAGATGACTCTTTATTGGTGTCCATTAGATCAAAATGAAATGTACCGGCGACGGCCGCGCGCTTCGTGAGCGGAACGCAATGTATTAGGGATTAAGCGCCAGATTCTATTTTAATTTAAGGATGACTCTTTGACGCTGAATCGTTAAGGGTCACAAAGTAAAGAATATCCATGCTCGCGCGCGCGAGAAGCGCAGCAATGTTTGCTCGTTCTTTGCTCAAGTTGAGCATACGGCGAGCGGTGCGTTCTCGGCATTCTTCTCGCTCTCCCGCTCTGTCTCTCTGTGCGTCTAAATTGGAAAATGTCTTCCTGGTGGTGGTGGTTTTTCTCCGTCGACATCGATGACACCACAATGGTAGGATTGCTTTGATTTGAGTCAATTAATTAAGGGATTTTCGTTAAATACCTAAAAATGAAAGTTTCTATGACGGAAGCTCCTGGCACTTGGCGCTAAGTGGCGCTAAACTTCGGTACTTTTGACCTGAATTGTACGAAAACACTCAAAAAGTACTTTATAACAAAGCCAATTACGGAATTTCCCGTTCGGTACCGGGAGATCGCGCACAAATTCGCGATTTCCGTGTGATTCTGAGAACCTACGGCGTGAAATTTTCAATTTTAAGCTCCCATGGGCAATAGGATTGGTACGTGAAACTCCCAGGTGTGCAAAACGATCACAAATCCCCTTAGGGAAGCAGAGTACAACGTTCGGGTTGTCGGGCGCGAGCGACTGAGCGCTAAAGTTGATCATTTCGCGCTAATGCGAATCGGTCGTCGTCTTCTTTTTTAATTTAAAGCATTGTGTGCCTATAAGTCTACTTGTTGATAACACACACAAACATGGCCACGCGCGCGTGATAGATATCCAACCTCCTCGGAGCTAATGTGCGTTGCTTGTTTTTGTCGCCTTCTTCTCTGTTTCGCAAACTTCATCGCGCACTGACTGTTCCACTGATTGCCAAACGAATCGTGCTGCTGTGCGCTCTGCCGAGATGATGTCCGTAGTTGCCACCGTACTTTCACTAGACCCTCATCAGACGATTTTTCGAGGCGCTACTCAAATGATAAGCAATAGAAGCCGCCGCTCGCAACAGAAATCTGCGTGCGAAGGAGAGAGAGAGGAAAGAAAAAATACTACGGAAGGGTAACAAGACATGCATGATTAGCGTTCATAATTGGCTCAATCGCAGGCGTGTGTATCTAACCGTCGATGATGCGCGTGAAGACGCGCGAATACGGGGAACATTTCCAGCCAACTTAAAGCGCAGCAACTTGTTGGCTAGACGGCAGCAGCAGATTCCGCAGACGACGACCGCCGCCGCTGCCGCCGCCAGGTCTTGATGGTCTCCTTCCCAATGTCCACCAACTTCACTTCCGCGCTTGACCTCGCGAACGCCACGAACGCTTCCAATCCTGTAAGGTGTTCTTTGTGATTTAGGCAGCTGAGGGTCTCTCCTGTAAGGAGGGCACGCTCCTAAGAGGGCTGCTATTATTTACAAACGTTCCACGCAGTTGCGATATTGCGTTGGAGAATTTCAATATCGCCGTTCCCAGGAGATTCGCAAAATCAACGCCTAAAACAAACATCATCCGCCTTCTACACACCTTTTTGGGCGTTCGAGTGCCGCCGCCAGCGCATTGTCTACGCCGACCGATAATTTAATTTGGCGCCGCTGACCGCACTAATAAGAAAAGTGCACAAAACAGAAGAAGGAGAAGAAAGGGAGAAGCTCCCGAGCAACATCGGCTGCTCTTCTTGGTTCGAGGCGCCAAAAACGCGATCGCGCGCCAGTCGCGAAGAAAGCACTCCACCCTGTACATTGCAATTTGCATTTTAATTGACCTATTACTACTTTGGGCCTGTTGTCTCTCCGGCACACAACACTTTTTGGCTCCTTTTCGCCCGGCGACCGCCCTGGCGCGAGTTGTTTCCTTCACGCGCACGCTTCGTTTAGGTGATGACTGTGCTTTCATGGAGTGGTGATTACTTATTTACAAAGCAACATGCTAATATGCAGCGACAATTTGAGGGGAAGAGCAAAAGAGAAGCGCGTTGTTGCCTGCGATCTGACGTACTTGTGTTGCTTGGGAGTTGGGCCAACCCAGTCTCTCTCACCGCGCTCTTTTGTGTTAAAGACGGGTGAGAGAAGAGTGTTCAACACTTTGATTGTGTCGTCTTCACTCTTAAAACTTAATCCCCCTCCTGATTCTGCCCGCTCCTCGTGAGGAGCAAACGGCTCCTGTAGCTCTCTCCTCCCTACACACACAGAGAGAAACACGTGACAGTGTGTGATATCCTAGAGCTAGAGTTGACCATGTTTGTCGCCATATACTATCATGTAAGATCATTCCATTATTCCCGAATGCTGTGGCCCTCAGAAGATGGAACCTAATGACCGATCTGGTTTAGATGAATCAATGTCTGAACGACACGGTACTCCAACTAACGACCGGCGACATTGATTATGTCATTCAGCGGTACCTCTTTCCGGTAGAGTTTGTTGCTGGTGTGGCGGGTAATGCGATCAACCTGATAGTGCTCCTGAGCAAAGGAATGCGCACTGAGGTTCGTCACACAGAGCACAGAGAATGATCGAACGCTGAGCTGTCTGCTTTCAGTCGAACCTCCTACTGTCGGCAATGGCCTTCTCGGACATCTGCTTTCTTCTAAGCATGCTACCGCACTGTCTTGCACCGTACGCGTTCTTCTACACGAGCATCAACTTCCGGTATTTCTACTATCGTTCCAAGACACATATCAACGCGATGGCGAACTTGTTCTCCGCTGCGGCCACTTGGTTTGTTCTTTCTTTATTCGTTCACAAAGGGCGTCTTTTGCCTAAAAACGATACCAAACCAGGATTTCTCTGATCGGTGCTATTTAGGCTGGTGCTTTGCGTGTCGATCGAGCGGTTCTGCGGCATTCGCAAGCCGATGCACACAAAGTTCGAGTGGAAGGATTGGCGGATTTACCTCTTGATTATTGGCGTCTTCATCGCGGCGTTCGGCGTCACCGCCTATCACCACTTTGAGTATCACGTCAAAATCGTCTATCTCTGCGGTGGTAACCAACTTCGAGGGTTGTACTATCCGGTAAGCCAAAAGGTACTTTCTTTAGCAGCAGCTGTGCTCATTCAAAATAGCCCAATTAACCGATCTAGAACAGAGCGGGTCCGTTTTTTGTTCTCTCCACAGCCCAAAAGCATTGTTCGCAGCAAGGTACAACAGGAAAGCTGTGTGCCCAGCGTGGCTAAACTTAGAATTGTGGACTATTGTTGTGAGTCAAAGGACGCATAGTGACGCAGGCAGATGTATATGTGTCCATCGCCGTTAGGACAAGCGGAACGGCAACAAAACGTCGTGTTAAGTCACGCGTTCGAATTACCGCGAGAACGCTCGTGAGTCCATTGATGTCATCAGTGTGTGAAAAGCACCTATGAAGAATTCATCACTAAATTTCAACTGATTGTCGATCCAGACCATATGAATTATGAATTGCGACAATGCGCGGATTGATGGAAAACAGCAAAATAAGACGACGCGCTCGATTTGAGGAGGAAAACATTTTGTGACAGTTTCTTAAGCTGATTCTTGAACGAGAACAGTGCAATGAGTGATGTTGATGGTTGATGGCGAGCATCTTATGGTAGACTTGCAATAGCTACCTGAATGAAAAGCCAAATGAACCCTAAAAACAGCCCATCTAACTGGAACACAGTGACCTCAAAGAGCTTCAATCGGTGCAATTCCCAAACGAACAAAATGAAAAAAGCCGATTTCTGCTTAGCTCTGTATTTCCAACATCGTTCAGGTTGCAATGGTGCCGAACCTGAAGATCAGTCTCCCGGGCAACTCCACACCTGCAAACATTCATCCCTTCTTCGCGACATACGCGAAATACGGAAAATACGCTCAATCATTTTCGGTTGTTGTTATGCCGATCATCCTCGTTGGAATTTTGAACTACTCTCTCATCGCGGCTCTACGCAAGCGCGACATCTTCATTAATAACGCCATCGAGCAGAACGAGATGAAACTGGTCGAGAGCGCAACAGCGTTAATGGCTTCCGAGAGACAGGGCAGCAAAACCGCGGTCTGTCGCAAAGAATCGGACAAAATGTGGGTTACGGTAGAAGCGGAAACGAAATGATCTCTCCAAATTTAGAAGATTCAGCGATATGGGCGCGATTCAGCGACAGGAACGTCGTGTTACGATCACCGTACTCTCCATTGTCACGTGCTTCACACTCACTCACGTAAGCTTTCTGTGGGCTGCGTTCAAACGGCCGCTGAAACGCGTATTTTTAGGCTCCAACGCTAATTCCCTTCATCTGGGAGTCGGTTGACGATACCGCAACGCGCTATCCACTCTTCATCAACATGGTCAGCATCATCAACAATCTGCTCGTTGTCGGAAAAGTGATGAACTTTGTGTTGTTCTGCTCCGTTTCGAGTCACTTTCGAAAGCGTCTGGTCGCCATTGTAGGTCCTCGTAGATGTGCTGTTGCTGAGCGCCCTGTTAAGATTTGGAAAAAGCCAAAGAAGTACAGCACGGCGAGCACTTCACTGAATAGTCGTCACAAGCATTCCGTGCAGCTTTCCACATACCGCGCGCGTCCGCGTCTTCAGAAATTCTCTACAACGAGCACGCAACTCGACTACTAACATGACGATTCGACTCTCTCTCACATATCGCTATTTTTGCTCTCTTTTACCTCCCTGTTCTCCCTGTTTGATCTCATCACTCGCTAGCACTATCACGATCTCTCGGTTCAGTTGTCTGTAAATCTCTCTTCCTTTTCACGATGGTATTAATTGATTCTGTTCTCACGCGTTCCGATGTGAAATTGAACGCCTCATTCATGCATTTCCATTAAGGAATTCTCTGAATTCTACTCTATTTTGAATAAACATTGTTATTGTTTTGCTGCTTACTTCCCAGCGGGCATACGAACTTGTGAGATTAAAGCGTTTGGTGATCAAGCGGCCCCAAACACAGAAGTACATTTGAAGTAAAACTGCGTTGCTGCCATCCTAAAGGACTTCTCCGCTGTCTGAGCCATCTCTGTATGTGATTAAGGCAATTGCCATTTACATGACCGGTGGCACAGCATCTTCAAACTCTCATGGTTGATGAGGTCGCCGGAAATAAGCTTGCGCTGTCACCAACGTTTTAGATGCGGGCGTTGCCAACCATCAGTACACTTGCAAAAACCTAAATTGCATTAGCTACGGTAGCCAAAAAACCAAAAATCAGGCCTGATAGGCCTAACCTGCATGACACAAGTAAAACGCCCCTGGGCCGTATCGTTGCATTGGGGTATGCTTGAATGCGTTTTGGTTCCGATGTGTTGCGACAGTGCTGCAGCCCGTGCATCTGCACGTTGTGAACCCTTGCCCCTTACGTCTTGTCGGTGGCCATATCACGAAAAAGCGGACAATTATCCGCTACAAGGCCATTGGGACCTCAAAAGACTGCTATGAATGCAATCGATGAATCACGATAGGTCCAATGAGTAATAACAGCGCTTAGAAACTTGAAAGAAAAAGGAAAGCTTTTTGGCTGACTAGCAGAGGATTAAGTCAACGTCATGTATCGCTGAACTTCTATGTTTAGCGCGTGTCAGGTAGAACCGAACCTCGCAAAAACCAAGTTCACATTGTGACGTGTCGCGCGTAACATCATGACGCTATGGCTCAACTGTGTCACCCAAGGAGATCTCAGAATGATCTCATACGCCGTTGAACAAAATAAATACCCGTTTGAAACAATCTCTACAAACACTCAATCTTCATATATGTCCGCTAGACTTCCTCTCGGCATGAATCCACGTCGCAGACTCATGCATCGCAGCTCCAGTTGGTAGAGCTGTTGTTTAAAAGAGCGCGCTGAATCCTGCAACGATCGTGCTAATCGGGTCTTTCATGCTCGAATCTACCGTGAACAGCTGATGCTGGCCATTGATGAGCTCGTCAATGCTATCGAGACTTCGCTCCAGAACGTGCAGTTTCTCGTCCATAGTCGACGCTGTTTGCAAGCCCGGGATTGTGGTGACGTTCTCTCGAGGAACGAACATGTTGTCTCGTCGCAGCATCGCTTTCGCTGAACAAGTCAGCGTTGCGACCAGGAATTTCACGTTCAAAGAACCTACCCTTTTTAATTAGCTGCGCTTTTGTTCTCGGAAAATCCATCAAAACAGACGAGAAGTCATCTCGGTGTAACACGTAGAGATCAGTGAACCCAACGGAGCGGATTGTTGTGAATCTCCGATTGCGCAGTTTGTGTTCGGGCAAGTCGAACAGATAGAGTTCACCGAAAGCGCAGCCTTCCGGGATTGTGAACAGCACAGAGACATTGTCTTCGGCCATTGCTAGCAGCTGACCTGCTTTCACTATGTACAGCTCCTTGCCGTGGTCTCCGCGCTTGCAGATTATGTCGCCGGGGCAGAAAAATTGAAGCTTCAGTTTGCCGACTAGTTCAGGGACGAGGCGATCGTCAGCACCCTGCAACTCAGCTCGTTAATATAGGGTTAATGAACGATGCAAGCGAGATGAACAGAATATAGAGGTGACGATAGAGGTGATGTTCCAGCATGTCCCTCTCGGATTCAAACCTAATTTAGCACACATTTGCACTATCTAGTGATAACTGAGCAGCCAAAATGTTGTCCATCCAGGTGCACTCCTATCAGAGATAAAAACATCGGAAGTTTGAAACTTGAGCAAAATTTGAATTTGATCTTAGGGTCACGTACTGGATCTCAGATTGTAGGGGATCGTAGGAAGTAAAACGCCACAAATCCCGACGGTTTTGTCAACATAGGCTTTATAAACAACGTAAGAGCGATAAACGTGAGAGCCTGGCGACAAATAGGTGCCTTTGACCTGGCACCAAAATGCTCTGCTAGGTGACTATCACAGGCTAACTGAACTGAAAGAACCCAACAACAGTGCTGACACCTGCCTTGAATAAATCCACATCTCTGAGCATATCCAAGTGAATGTTCATCTGCATTGTGTGCCTCAGCTTTGCAGGGAGATACTTTTTAACAGGCTGAAGCACATTTTCATTAGTCGAATCTCAATTTCATACTCACCTTGTCATCGACATGTCGATTGTTGATCATGAATCCAAAATACAAAAGTGCCTTCTTCTGCAATTGGTGCTCCACCTGCCTGGTGCTCATGTACAGCTTGACGCCATCAAGCTGATTTCGCAGATCGCTCGTATACGCGTTGGAATTGGCGACCATGTCACCCACGCTTCCGACTATCACGGCGAAGAGCAAAATGCCCACGATTGAGTCGAATATTTCGTAGACATTCTGATACGAAAAGTTGGGTTCGGGCTGAATCGGGTCTCTTTACACAGGGCTAACAAGTCATCTTGGTCTTGCCTGCTCGCCGAGAGTCGTGATTGTCATCGAAGACCAGTACATGCTCAATGTGTATTCGCGGGCGAAATTTGAAAAATGCGTTTCATATGACCTGCACGGGATGTGTCACTGGCGCAAGATGGATCTGGAGCTCACCTGGAGTCCCAGTACTCGCCTAGCTTCTTCACGTACTCCTTGGCGAACTCGTCGTTGTCGTCTCTTCGCTCCACTTCCAAATCCGTCTCGTTCAAACGGCATTCGTACATCTCTTGGACGTAATTGCATGACGGAAAGATCGGATTGTTAATTTTGTCGAATGAAAAGGCCCAATGCTTGACGTGGATTGCTGAAAAGCGCACAAGCTGAATGTACCGTAATCCGAGAACCAACATCGCAGGTCCAGAATAGTGCTTAGCATGTAGTAGCCGCACGCGTTCCAATGGAAAACGAACAGCGCTGTGGTCATCACTTTCGCGATTGACCACAGACTCGTCCGCTGTATGCGCATATCGGCTAAATTCATAAATTCCCCCATGCGATAGCATTTGAGTATGCGATTGCTTCTGAGAATAGAACTCTCAATTACAGTGATTACAAAGCAAAGCAACTATTACCGAAATAATGAAACGTTGTGTTTCAGAAATAATAGCAGGTCGGTGGGTAGAATTGCGCCAACGTCAATTACAAATTCCCAACTAGAAATGCGCAGTATAAGCGATCAGCAGCGGCGAACTCGCTCGTTTACCTGGTAATATAACGATGAGTTGTTGATTTACGATTGAAAATTTTGACGCCATCATCGTAAAATGCTGAAAACAGGTGTTCATAGGAAGATAGTTCGAGAACAGATCAGCAATGCAAGAGTTCAACTTTGGAAAATTGAAAAATTAAACTCAATTTTGTTATAATCCGATGCTAGAAGCAATCAAACGTTCATCTTCAAGTGGTGGGGAATTCGTGCTAAAAGAGTTTTGCTAAAAGAAATGTGGGTGGAACCACGACCTTGTAGACAAGTGTCACTTAAACAACTCTCCATCGATTTCTGAATTCGGCGACATTGACGCATTTTTTGTTGCAACTCTGCAAAAGTCTGCGAACCAACTGCGTTAAACTAATCCAGTCGCACAGCTTCCTTAGCCGAGCACAAAGCCCGAGTGCCATACATCTGCGTATTTGTGCGGAGTGTGTACGGTACGTCTTTTACGGATGTGTGTAAATTGAGACTTTGAAATTGAGGGAGATTCCTCAGAATCGTATTACTGAAGCGTCTAGACGCGCGAAAAACGAGCTTGTCAATGTGTCCAAAAAACTAACATTATGTTGCATTTAGCAAATACTAACCGCGCGGATACCAACCCAAAAACGCAGGACCACGTGCTGCTTTTAACAAACTTGATAGCCCTGTCTTAGAGCCGTGGTTACTGTAATCTGTTGGCGTCAATTTCACTTTAACTGACTCATGGACTCATGTCGACCATACAACGGCATTAGCGCATAATTCACGCATCAAACCCCGATTACCTGTCCTTGATTGCACAAAAATGTCCAACAGCAAGATGAAATCCGTGGTCGCGTTCGCAATCAACCACGTGGAATAATGCACGGTGTGCATTTCTTCGAAAATGAGAATTGTAATTGTGGCCATGTTGTAGAAGCAAACGAGCGAAATAATGGCAGTCCAAGTGAGGATGAACAATCCGCGATTGTCGAAGACAAACACGCTGTCTTGCACGTTTCTGCAGAGAATTCAATTCATTAAGCGCGCAATGGAAATGGCGCCTCACTGGAGGTCTTGGTCTCCTCCGGGGAGAATGTTTCCCGTCGTGTCGCTGATGTCGACATGAACGCTGACAACGCGATCTTCCTGCAGAGGCGCGGGGATCCATTTGCGAACAATCTAAATGTTGTTTTCTCAAGCAATCGACCACTTTCACCAGATACCAACCTTCACTAGACGATTCACATTGCCGACCTTGTTGAGCTGCTGCGCCAACTGGCCGTTTTCGAGTTGGGCCAGCGACATTGAGCGCCACGCTACGAAAAGGATGGCATCATGTTTAAGACATCGCGGCTGGTCGGCTGTCCGAACGTCATTTGTCGTCGCGGGATTTAACATTTTCCGGATGTCTCGTTGCTATGACGATGCGCGGCGATTTGCGTCGTCTTGGTGGGTTTCCGCGTTTATGCAAATTTTGTTGCGTTTGGTGTGCGTGGAGCGCTGTTGCTGATCAACGCTGTGGGGACCTCAATTGTGCAGAAACGGCTAAAGAGGAAAACTTTGAAGCAGGTGCGAACGATGTCCTCAAAATGATGACTTGAACCCGTTCACTCAATTGTCTGAAGCTGCTTTGGGATAACCTGAAATTGCGCTCATTGCGTTGTCGTCGTGCACCTGTTTTGTGCATTCTGATGTACTGGTATGGAACTTTTGTTTAATCGGTTTTTGAATGGCCCAGCTAAACTTTGAACTCAATACAAGACAAATAAACGCAATCTGTTGACAATTAGACATCAAAGTCACAAGAAGTTTGACTCGGTAAACTATGTAACCACTGCGTTCTTTACTCAGTTTTGTCTTTTACCGAAGCGCGTCCATTCATCCTTTCCTTCAAGTTCACCAATTTGTTGTTGTTTTCGCGCGTAACGGGTTGAAGTGCTGAGAGTTTACGCCTGTGCAACTGAATTGCTCCAAACAAACATGAACTCGTTAAAGAACCGTTTATGCTTGAATAACACGTTCATTCCTAGCTTCCTTCAGGTTCGAAGCACAACTATTGCAACTTAAATTTATTACACGACCACACACAAACCAAATAAATGACACACTATACAATAAATGACATTTTTGCATTTTGCCTCAATTACTCAGCTCCAGTAAGAACCAGATTGTGCCGGATTGAAAATCTCATCATCGTCTCTTCCCCGTTCAACGGACAAGTCGACACGCTAGCAGCGACCGGAGGTCTTTTGGTTGACCCGAAACAACACACAATACAATATGGCTGTACACGTGGGCCTTGAAGACAGAGAGATTTGCGCCCGTTTAGAAATTGCTCAACACAATCTCAAAATCGTTGTCTCGTCTGCACTTGAAGCAGCGCAGGTAGAATCGCAGCAGGGTACGGTATTTCTCGCTGAACAAACAGTAGATGCATATGTTCATGCAGGCGTTGGTGACGACGAGCATGTTGCTAATGGGAACGAGGGTGGTGTGGTCCAGTTTGAGTTGCTCCATGATGTTTACGACAAAAGCCTGAAGCGCGAGAGGATTATGAAAGGCGCTTAGTCTCGGGTTTCGCTTACCAGAGTGTTGCATCCCAGGAAGGCGACTACAATCGCGACGAGCATCAGCGAAGTTGAGATTTCCTTGGCGATTTCCGCCTTTTGGTTTTCCTCGTCGTAATGCAGCCGCGAGTGAACTTTGCGCGATCTGAAGATGCACTCTAGTGTCACCCACTGCAATCGCGCCAATTCAATTACCTGTGCACAGCGCAGATAACGCAGGAGTTGACGACGATGAGGATGGTGAAGGGAATGGCGAACATGATCAGCGTGTAGGCCCATTCGTAGAAGATTTTACGGTAGATCTCGTTCATGCGCAAGTCGGTCGCAGTGAGCACCGGTAGTGCCGCGCCGATTTCCGGATTGTAGCAGACCTCGCTGATTGTCACCTAAAGTACGGTAGTCCAATTTTTTGAATTTTTAAGCAATTAAGTTAATTGGAGGTCTGCGATCTTGGAAAAGACCAGAAAAACGTTCAATTCCAGCTACAAATCGTGGAAAAAAGCTCTTTCTATTAAGGAAATTGTAGGCGCGCCAGAAATATCTACCACAAATGTATTTTCGAAAAATCGCGCATTCGAGTCAGGGTTACGGTAGGCGCTTATGCTCGAAAACACCGCTGCAAGCGGAGAGGCACCTGCCACAGCACTGCAGGTGCTTCAAAAGGTTACTTACCTCGAAAAAGCGAGTTGTGTTGAAGAGAATGGAAAGGGCAACAACAATGATGATTGCTCGCTTCACTTTCTGCTTCTGAAGCACCGTGCCAGCCTTGAACGGAAGGCAAACGCCAATGAAACGATGAATGGACATCGTTGTTGTCATCCAGACGCTCACAGTCTGCGAGAGGACCATCAGCGCGTACATTAACGGAGCCGAGTAATAGCTGCAAAGTTCTGATGAAAACATGCTTAGCGCAGAAAAACATACGATATGCGGGTCGCCTCCCAGAATTGATAGATCTCGCCGAGTCGCGGCAGCGTCAGCACGAAAAAGGCGCCGATGAGGATCACCGAGTCGCTTATAGCGAGAATTATGAGATACCAGTTGATAGATTGCTGCCGCATGTATTTGTGCGAGAAAATCCGCACCGACATCGCATTCGCCAGCAGGCCCATGACGATGAACGGCAGCACACAGTAGCCGAGAAGCACTTTCTCGTTGTCATTGTAATGACCGTACGAGGTTTCATTCGTACAATTGTGCATTTGAGCTGAAAGAGGCGAGTTTTCAGAGAGAGAACTCACTCAACCACGGCGCTAGGTATCACGAATCACCTCTCGCTGGCACGTGCACCCGCGCAACGGCAATTCCTGCGGGCGTGGACAATGCGATAAAGGGCGTGCGTTGAAGGGCGTCGTCGCCTTTAACAGCAGCACGGAAATAAAGCGAAATAATGAAAATCTCCGGGTTCGGCGTTTCTGCTTCCAGTAAACAGAAAGATAATAGCAACAAGCGCACGCTTGAGAGAAGCTCAAAGGATCGACCAGGTGATGGGAGCACTCGGGTCATGTCAGCTCATCACCTCTTCTCCTTGACGCAGAACGCAGAATTGAATAAATCAAGTGGAGCAACGCTGTAGACGGAAGCTCAAAGGTCGACCCCGGGAGTTAAGAATAGCGGCGTTAATAAGTTTGACATCAAGCACGATAATTAACTTCGAACGGCAAGTGATCGGCGCGTCAGCGGCCGCCTCTGCGGTAGTTCTAGGCGAACAACGATTCGACGACCTCTCCTGAAACGTTCAACCAACAATTGGTGGCGTTTATTGAGCGTCGTCGGTATTTTCGAGGCCAATTTGTCGGCGTGATTAATCATTGGACATATTTTGTTGCCGACTGGAACCGCCGACTGCGAGCAGGCAGCACAGTGGCCGTGTTGCCGGTGAGCAGAGTCATACGAGCACAACCAACTACGTACCGTAACGCCAATCGAGTTCCCTCCCCTCTCCAAAGAAGGCAACTAGCGCGCGGCCTATGTATAGCGAGTGGAGAGTTCACGGCAATCGAGAATGCCTCCTGAGGAAGGTGACGATTATCATCACGCGCGTTTCTCTGTCACCCAGCGACGGGGAAGAGGTGGAGGAGGAGGATGTTGAACCTAGTTATTATATACTGCGAGAGAGCAGTCACATGACGTCAGCGGATTTCCCCCCTACTCTCTGAGGGCTTCACAGCGTTTGGCTATGAATAGCGTCAAAATGACAACAGGTGCTGCGGGGCATGACGCACCAAGTACTCCACTTATAGATGTTGAACTTGAAACAAAATAAGCAAATCTTTGAATGCAATCTGCGTTCAGTAGTTTGCTATTCTTCAAAGGGGC
The DNA here is from genome assembly GCA_007213375.1 of Steinernema feltiae. Classification (NCBI taxonomy): domain Eukaryota; kingdom Metazoa; phylum Nematoda; class Chromadorea; order Rhabditida; family Steinernematidae; genus Steinernema; species Steinernema feltiae. The sequence goes on from MQUG01000159.1 coordinate 22,754, forward strand.
TTTTCGCGTGGGAATCCATAGAAGACGTGAAATTAAAACCTTAAAATTCAACTTGTTGACAAACACGTATGGTTCCTCATAAATTGCAAATCAAAAACACGCTCTAAGACATACAGAGGGAGGTCTAACAATAAGGATACTGTAACACGCTGAACGACGTTTTCAAGGTTGTCCTTATCCAAGGTTTTCGATCGACCAACAGAGAAGTTCTCAAACTCCATTTGGTACACTCAGACAACGTATTTCCGTCTCCCAGCGACTCACTTGTACTTCCATAATTATCCAGGTGCGAAATGTAATTAGATCCTACTTGTAAGTACAAATCTCGTTCTTGTTAGCCCCAAAAACTAATTACGAGAAGTCCACCTATCGGCACATCTGAAAAACTGATAAGAGCCTCCTTGCGCGCGCTAAAGGTCGATCATCTCTGAACGCTCGCGTGGGGAGAAGCTTAGAGAGCACAATGTTTATAAACACCACACACAGCGTTTCCCCGCCGCCGCCCAAAACTGGGCGGGTTGATGGAGCCAAATTGGCGTCATTCATGCTACAATTCTGGAGTTTAGGACGACGGCCTGAGTGCGGCGTAAATCTAATTACAATTATCATATCCGCGGTCTATCAAGTGCGGCGAGTCACTCGTGCCAAAGTTGTTGCTGTTCGTGGCAAGAAGATGAATAGAACGCACCGACAAACAGTGAGATGAGCTTGATTGATGAACATCATGCGCGTGTCGAACCCCTGTGGAGCCATCAAACGCAGAAGCGAAGCAACTGTGTGCAAAGCAAGCGAGTGTACGCATTAAAATGGCGTAAAAACAATAAATAGCCGAAAGTCCGTACTGACGACCAAGTTGCGGTTGCCGGGACGCGGATACCAATGCGTGCGTGCGCACAAGAGACGGAAGGGCAGCCGGAGGAAGTGAGAAAACATCCGCCGCAAGCAATGAAATGTTAATCACATATTTATGAACTGCCTCCCTCTCTCTGCGCGCAACGCTGCTTGTAATTCAGACAGTTTTATACATATCGAACGACGCCGAAGCGAGCGCAATTCTTTGTTCAACAGAGCGCGAAAAGTCCAATTTAGCGGTTTTTAAATGGTGATCCGGGGTCTAAAAATAAGCTTATTGAACAAATTCATTGGTGTTTGCGAAGGAGTACGTGTGACGAGCGAGAGTAGCAAAGACATAAAACTCATTTTCTTTTCGTGCTTCAAAGGACAGAGCTCAAGGCACTTCTGGGAACGAGCACAAATCAAACGGAATGACCTGTGTTTGTGGTTGTTTGAGAAATGATCTGAATCTTCTACACGTATAAAACGAAGATTTAATGAGAAAAGAAGACCAAGATTGGATCAATCAGTTACAAGAACAAAGCGGCCATTTTCGAGCATTTAACATATCCAATCAGCTACTTGTTTTTACGACAAAAACACCCATTTAGTGAGTTCAGCGCCACGTCAAAACATCAATGTGATAAGAGAGAAACTCAGAAATTTATGAATAAACTTCGGACTCTCAGAATGACGCTTTCCGACGAAGGACAGACGGACGCGAAAAACTAAGAACGGACACAATGTGAATTAATTAACTAGTGGAAAACACATTTCTTTGGTTTGTTTTGTGCGCTTTGTAGTAGGGTAAATCGGGTCGTTTTGTGTGTACTTTATGCGACAATTCAACGCCAGAAATGTCAGCTGCCGACGAATATAGATCGTTCTTATGGTTTGTAAATATTTATCCAGGTTCTAAAAATACGCTAATTTGATACAGTATGCCGTTTCAGCTGCAACTTTTTGTCATTACTGAAAAGTCTAAGGATCAAACCAGCGCGCGGAAGAAAAACCTCAAAAGCAACGTTTTAGCGTTGAAATTGCAGTTTGTCCTCACTCGAGGACTTCAAAAGACCTCCATAATTCTCAGGAGCGAACTAACAAAGAAGGGCGCACAATTCGTAGAAGCAAAAAACGTTCTAACAATCCAAAACCAACGGCCACTTCGCAAGTACATTCTGAAATGTCGTCAAGCGATTTAATCCCCATAATTTTTGGAGTTCAATCCAGCGTATCTGCCCTTGATACTTGTAGTAGTCAACCCCCATGTTTTGAGACGATGACTAACAATCACGGAACAGGATGGTGAACTTCAAGTCCAAATTCATTAGAAACAAACACTCGTTGACCGCAATTAGCGACGCACGGGCCAACAGCTCGTTGAATTAATTATTGAGCACGTAAAACTAACGACCTTCAGAACGAGCGCGCGCGCGTGGATTGGATCGCACAGCGATTCCGGAAGGCGCAGTTGCGTATTTCGTGAAAATGAAAAAGGAGTAAATTTCAATTAAACGCCGATTGTTTTGTCGGAAACAATTCACAGCAGGCGCACTTTCTGGAAATTCAACTTTCCGCGTCTGCACTGAACCGCCTCAGGCGCTCCACGCAGGAGGGTTCAATCACATTTGCAGACAGAAAATTGCACCCTTGAAATTAATAAGAGCGGTTCTTAAAACTCTCGAGTGCATTTAAAAATAGAAATCCAATAAGTTTGAAGCCCACGTACGAGATGGCGCGACTCACAGCAGCGACAGGTCGAGTGCCCGCCATCTGCACTTCTAATCAAAAACACACACGCAGATTGGCTTCATTGGAAATTGACGCCAGAACTTGATTCAACAAACAGCGCAACGCGCGGGTGACAAACAGCCCCCGGTGATGGGCGATTGAGTGTGAAAATCGGAGAGAATAAAGCGAGGATATTAATATTAATGCGACTAGCATTCATTACGGTCATTACGACAAGCGGCGACTTTAAGAGGAGCGAGTTGACCACAATGGAAAGGCGAAAAAAATTTTGCGATTTTTGAAACGATTGACGCTGTCCCCGGAGTCCCCTCACGCAAGTGGCGACGACGATTTATCGCTTCGGAGAAGAAGCGTGCAAATCGCGGCCAAAATCTGAATATGGAAATCGAGTTGCCGTCCGCCTCCCCGGAGATATTAGGCGCAAATGGAGATGTTGCAATCAGAATTTGGAGGCGACAAATTCTGAGGCGTTCTGCTAGCAAAGATCGCTTGAGTGAAGTTCAAATTGATGACGATAAACATGCACGCGGATGTCGCAGTTGACGCGTAAACATCGCAAAATTTCATAAACTGATAAATGTATTTCAGGACAGAATCAGACCATAGACACCAACAGGAAGCGGCGCAACTGTTAATTGGAGCTTTGAAGACACAAATATTGCGCTCTGATGATGTGGAACGAGAAACCAGGGAACGCACGTCCGCAACAAGCGCCGCTTTTGAATTTGCAGGTAGCAAAATGGCTTGAAAAACGTTGACAGATGCGGAAAGGGCGCGTTGAATGACGGTCGGACTATCAAATGAGCCGCGGCAAAGAGATTTTCGCAAATCGCTTACATTCTTAAGTAGACAAGCGGGCCTCAAATCCGTCACTTTGCTGATTAATCCGTGTAGACAGCTCAAAAAGTGACACTTGAAGACTGTGCGGAATGCTGTTGTAGTGATTGATGAGGCTGGAAATGCAATTTTGAATTGTATGCCGGAATTGTGCTCAAAAGTCGACTCAAACTCGATAATTTGATTTGGTTGTGTCTTTCAAAAGCCAAAGGGACAATTTGTACGATATTCTCCTAACTCCAATGTTCAAAGAGACTAGGAAATCGCTGCGCCGGCTTCTTGGACTCTTTGAAGTGTGCGCAAAGGTCACTTGTCAATGATAATCCCAGAAAAAACCACTGCTTCCCGGTTCAGAGGAGTTTGGTTCTAATTTTAGCATCCGCGGAAGCCACGATTTTTCCAAATCGCCTTGATTCCACGCAGAAATTATTTGTCCAGGCTTTCGCCCAGACGTTTCCAAAAAATCAGTTCAATATTCGATCATTTTCACTGAGTAAGCTTTGTTTATTCTTTCCGCACTGTTCGCAACCTGGCAACAACCGGTGAACGCGGCCCTCTTCTACCGGATGACAATTGAGCGGAGCGGCGGCTTGCGAGACAGTGAACAGAGAAGTGAGAGTGATTTTTGCATCAAAAGAGAAGTTCGCTCCACCTGTCTCATAAAAATGGTTGATCTACCGTAATTTCCATTTCTACAGTAGCTAGGAACACGGTTTGATTCAAAAAAGACAAAAAAGTCTTCGTTTTAAACAAATCCAGTGACCTTTTATAGTTTTAATTGGTTAAAACTGATAGTGAAACCTTAAGAGACTCGTGGAACTCGCCTCGAGTGCTTCATTCATGCTTAAAGCAAACAGACCCTCAGAGAATGAATGAAAAACGCGCGGTTGATTTGTGTTGCGTTGCGCAAAATTGGAACTTTATTAGAACTTTGGACATTAATTGCCACTTCTTTCCGACGGAATGTCCCTAAACCGCAGGAAGTAATTTGGCGTAAAATAAACAGAAGCGAATAAACACTTGTCCATTTGTGGCACTTTGACTGCTCGCCGCATGTCACGTGCCAGAACCAAAAATGGGCCCGAGAAAGTTAAAGCAACATCCGAGGCTATCAAATGCGACGGGAACGGATGATGAAAACAGTAGCGATGAAGCACAGGGAAGTCTGCTTCTTCGCGGAATCTGAACTTTTGCACTTGAGGTGATGATTAGAGTTTGATGTTTGTCTTTAGAATTGTGGATTTCTCACATAATTGAATAGAATAGCCAACTTAAGGTCGTTCAAGAAGCAGAAAAGAGGTTTTTCATTTCATGGCAAAATGACTTTTGGTTTTGGCATTTTCGCCGTGTGCGTCATTTGCGTGCTGTTCCGCTGTAAATTCACTAAGAAGGGTCAGAGCGAATATCGAATTTTCATGTTACAATTCGTCTTTTATTCGACTTGTTTCCGACTATTTCCGAGCGTCAATTGCGCGCGTAGCAGCTTTTAATAATGATAAATTGTATGACCACTTAAATGTGTAATCGTTACACCCCAAACCATGTTAAATATCCAAAATTAGCGCACGCAAATTTTAATTTTTAAAACAATTAAAACTATTTTTTTAAATTTTTTAAATTAAATTCTTTAGCCTCCGATATGTGCCAAAAACATATAGAAGCCACCGGCTAGTGCTAGTTTCCAGACAAATCGACATGTACTTTCCAGATGAATACAACAATTTAATCAAATAAAAAGTTTAAATTAGAAAAACTGAATTTAGAAAACATTTTAAAATAGCTTGAAATTATAGAAATGGAATACTACCATCAGCAATCACTTAGAAATGATCAAAATTGGTGATTTAATACAGTCCTCTTTTCCATTCAATGAGACGCGCGCACAACAAAACATAATTCATGAATGACTTTGATGTTACTTGATGACGTTGATGTATTTTCTCCAAAACTTTGAAATGAAACATCAAAATTCTGAGAAAAACTCGTCACTTCAACGGAATAAACAGATCAGAGCATAGTCGACTTAACCGCTGACGTGATCGGCTGCAAAAATGGAAGTAAAGAAATAGAACCGCGGCCACTGTCTCTCCAACACAACAATGAGTTCGTTTGGCTCCTCAGAGCAGCACAGAGCCTTCAGTTCAATTAGACACCAATTGTACGCATTCTTCCAAACCCATTGAAAAAAGTTCACGCATCTCCTCGATCGTCTAGACTTTTAAAATTTCCAGCAAGTGAGACTTTCACCGAATTTGGGTCTATTTGATTTTGACAATGCGTGCGATGCCCTCGGCTGGACGCTCGAGAATAGAATCGTCTCTGTAATTGGCCTCTTTACGACCGCAAACAATTGTCAATAAAGTGTCATCGCGGCGTTGCAGATTTGGGAGCAAAAATGCGTGTTTCCCGATCGAAATCGGGACAAAAACTTGAAACTGACAGATAAAAGAGGGGAAAAAGTTGAAGACGAACGGACGCGGCGAGAAAGCGGTGATGACACAATAAATTGTTCGAACGAGAGAAGTGCTCGCTCGAGCGCATTCGAGAGTCTGTTGCGTGCTGCTGTTATGAATGGATTTCGATCAGTCCGTTGGGACATTCCGCTACGGCGCTAATCGCTCGCGGCAAAAAGCGATCGACATCTCGTGGACAGCGAACTGCCGCCGCCGCTGGCAAAAGGTGAGGAGCGGGAAGTGAGGAAGAACAAGAGCGACTGCCTCTCACTTTCGCTACAACAGTTGTTTACACTATTGGGACGAAATGAAGCGAATCGAGAGCGGAATCGAAGTTATATGAGAACGAGGCGAGAGCGTGGAGGGCTTGATTGACTTATCCCCAACTCACTCTCAAACACCTCCAACGTGCTGTTGCCAAGGACGTTTGTTGCACGCGTATGAGTGTCGCCGAACAAGTGCCAACTGCAATTTAGGTATTACCGCTGTTTGGAGGCGTTCATGCCTAATCCCGCCATTTAGTGGTTCGCTCGTTTCAAGTCGGCATAAATCGGGCCGATTGCTGCCGCACTCGAGTACGAGTGTCGTCAGAAAACGCTTGAATGTTTTATTGCGTGCAACCGCATGAACAACAAGAAATAAAACGCGCGCACTTCTCGAATCTCCGCGCTGAACAACAGAAAACAACTTAATGATACATTTCCGAAGTTTAACATGATTGAAGAACGGCCGCAAGTTCAAACGCATCGATAACACCTCGTGGGCCGAGTTGTTTGTTTTCGTCCCTTTGTGGCAACAATCTGTTTACAAAATCGGATTGATTGCGAAACTCAGTGGACTCATTACTGTTCCCAGGAGGTCTGTCTAGCCAGAGGGCCTGTCTTTTGGGAGTTGCGAAGAGTGTATATCTGTGTGTATGAATTCAAAAATAGTCCTAAAACGAAATAAGCCTGTTTTTTGTTGGCCCTAGAAATGAAATGTTTTGAACAATCGTCGAATGACGCTCTTTGGTACTGTAATGTGCTCGAATGAGGGAGTTATTTGTTATTTGAGCAGATTGAAGCCCAGGAGGTGTAAAGCGGGCTTGGCTCATCGTGCCAAACGTTAAGCTACAATTTCAACCAATTTCTAGCGTTTCTATTTACGAATCAACATAGCAGCACACAAGACAAGCCACACTCAAAATAACACGCACAACAATCTGAAAATGTGTCGCTGGCGGTATACGGTAGCTCGAAATGCCGCTCCATCAGCAGAGTTACAGGCAAACAAATGGAAACTAAAATACTGACTTCAGCTTATGTTAAAGCCTGTTGAATGACGCTCGAAGGTTTGTTTTTACCTTGTTTGGCTACAGAAAATTTGAAATACAAGAGCTTTTGCGACCAAATGATGCGTTAAAAAACTTTGATCTTTACTGTACCCGCATGGGGCACCTGGCACCAGTCTTCACCTTTCTGCAGCCCTTGGCAAACCGTAAATGGAAATACAAATTATGACTTCACCGGAAAAGCACCGTGGTAGAACATCGCATACGGTCGTTGAACTTCAAAACTCGCAGTTCCAAATAATAATTTAAGAAAGCAAAGACCCAAACTCGCCTGACCATCTGCCAGACATTCAAAGTTTTAAATGAAACGCTCCTGAAACAGCTGTCACAAACAATTCTGTAAATCAAGGACATTTCAATCATAGCAGACGACCATATATAAAGAGTTCTTCGAGACTGTGACAACTCCTTCGGCAGCAGCCGCATCAACAACAGTACACATATCAACGAGAAAAAACGACAAAGCAGCAATTTGACATATTTGCCGATATTTCAGTAATTTCGGAAACAACTCGCTCTAAATTAAATGTTGTTCTCGTCTGTTGAATTGCAAAAGGGAGTTGGAACAAGGATCGACAGGTGGTAAACTGAGCGAACAAGCCAAGAGGGCAACTAACAACACATTCCTTGTTTCTTCCCTCCTTCCTTCCCTCTTTTCGCCTCTTCAATATGCAAATTGCAGCACAATTACCAACATTTATCAGCGCTAAGCGTAGACTAAAGGTTTTTATGATTTTTTAATGATTTTTCAATAAAATCTTGCGCTTGACTGAAACCGCGCATAGCCAGAACACCGTTTTCATGGAAAGGAAAAGTGCGGAAAGGTTATCAAAACAATTCTATTGTTGTTCCGCATTCAAAAAGCCCAAAAACGTAGAAATGTCATGATGGATGTCAGTGTTTTTGCAATGGGGAACCCAGCAGTAAGTTAATTTCTCGGTTAATATCACAATTCCTGTCGTGAAAGGTTACGAAAAGGAGTTTTATGGCTGCATTTTGCGATTCGGTAGCTTTTCGATTAGCAATCAAGACGGTGTGAAAATAGTTTTCGGTCAGCATCAAACTCTCGTCAAATTTTACAAAAAGTTCGTTAATAAAACGGAAATCGGCTAAAAACGAAATTTCCCGTTAGACGTCCGTCATTTCTCCTATTTTCTTTAAGAATACAGAAATTCGTCCGTAATTTCTCCCTTTTTTGCAGATTTTGAATATAGAACAACAGTTTTATTTAGCCCATTTTCCCAACAATCTGACCAAACATGGACTTGACTAAAGCTACAGACACGTAGGCGAGTCAGGAGCCAACCGAATGTCCGTCAAAGTCAGACTTTCGTCGTTGTTGCGTAGACGCCTCCCGATGTTTTTTCCATTTCCCGTCATAGTATCCGGCTAACCGCTCACACGTCTCGCACACCAACAAATTCGACAAATTCGACAACAAAGTCCGCCATTTGAATTTGTTTATGCGATTAAGCTGGAGACAACTGGAGTCTGCGGCAATTATGAGCGGCAAAACAAGCGGAAAAAGAGCGATTTTGACGGTCCGGGCCTCCTGGGGACAGTTGTTTCATTTTGAGGTCGCAACTCGCGTCAGGATCAAAATGTGATGTTCTGGAGAGTTCAGTGTGGCTCAGACAGCGCGCGCATTCTTCGGCCTTCAGATTAGGCCAATTTTTGGATTTCGCCCTCAAAAAGACCAAAGCCTAGAATTCGGTGAATGGGATAAACTACGGTAGGACTGAAGTGTGATTCTCCACGAATTGAGCCAATTCGAGATGATTGCTATTTCACTGCGCGGAGTGTGCTGATTGCAGGTCTATTCAGAACGACGAAAACACGGCGCTATTTTTAACAAAAAAGGATTGACTTCTGATAGCGAATTTATAAATAGAGATGATCTTCCGTGTTTCCCGAGCGAGAGGATGATTTACATCAGACAGCTGACACTTGCGGAACTAGATTTTATCGAGTCTTTGATTTCTCCCCTTGAACAATGTCAACTAATCGTCTAGGTCGTGAAAGAGGCCACTTGAGAAGGTTCGCGAACTAAGAAAACAAAGTTACCGAGGTCCCTCTTTCCGGCGCATCCATACAAGGAAGCTAGAACAGCAGTCCAGTGCAATGGCGTGGTAGGACATTGCCTGGAAGCGTCTTCATTCAACTTTTGGAAAACAAGAAAAACGAAGATCTCGCGAAAACAGCCACAGCAGCTGACGGCAGTTGGAGACGTCTTCGAGGGCAGTCTTCGAGACAAATGCCCCTTTCCTCAAAAGACAATTCGCCCAACGCGCACTTATATGAAATCAGTTTAATGAAGGAATGAAGCTGAGATGTAGCGTGCGAGGCTGGACATCGAATTGCAAATTCCGCTAATTGTGTCACAAGAGAAATGAAGTATTTATAGACTCTTTTTCGAGTCCACCAGCGTGGAAATAAACGATTTCGGGAGCGTAGCGACATAAATAGACGAGGGTGCTGAAAACAACTGCTACTACTATGATCACCGAGAAGCGGATAGAAGGAGAATTCGTCAGTTGGCTGTTGGAAATGGAAATCCTCAAAACAATTCGCATCTTTACAAATGAAACGTTCTCTCTTCAATAACAAATGTCACGCTTGATGCGCATTATTCGCGTTTTTCTGGAATTTTCCAAAAATATGCTCAGTAATTTCATCTTTTGAAATCGTCAATGTTCAAGGCGTCATAATTCAATGATTTCCGATGTAATACTATTCGAAGAAGTAACCTCTACTCGGTAAACACATTCTGCGGAGAAAGAACACGTATCAAAAAGAGATATTCTTAGACTGGATTGCAGCTGCTTGCTTGCAAACGTCTGCAGCGCAGTGGACAAACTTAACGTAATTGTCATGTCGTGTTAGCTTTGAGTTTTGTGGGAAAATTTGTGAATTAAATAAAAGCTCGCAACTGTTGCGCATCAGGCCTTTGGGCGCTGCACTACAACGTACCAGAGTAACCAACCGTAACTGCCCCAAACTCTTGTCTACGCACTGCCCCAGTACTTGCCTTGACCAGCGTTGTAGAGCGCAACGTTTTGTGCTACGGACAAGTCGTACAATCGAAATAGCAAATAATTTGTTTGCCAAAAAACGATTTTTCGTGACATTTCGTGGTTTTTAAATAGTCAAACTTTAGACCTTAGAATAATGTCACGGCAAGATATCACACGGAAACGTTCCTAATTGACAACTTTTTCTACGAAAAACAAGTTGTTCGCGCAGTTGAACGTACAAGGGAACCTCTAATGACTTCTAGTGATCTCAAATTGGAACAATCAGCAAAAAAGGTTCCCGTTCGTGCTACCAAGGACATTAATGAACCAGCTTTACACAGGAACGAGAACAAAAAACGATTTTCAAATCGTGTTTACGTATGGTTTGTTTACCAAGGAGTCCCCGAGGAAACTCAATTAGACAAAATCGGAAGGCGGAGGAGAAAGACGCTCCTCAGACCAAGTCACAGAAATGTCGATCTCACAAAGACAAAGGGGTCCGGCGCAGCTCAACGTTAACGCTTAACTCAACTCGAAAAGTCTGAGAAGCAAAGCGCAAGGAACTTAAAAATCAGGTTGACTCAATTTTCTAGCCTACAGCGACGTATCCGGCACCGATTCCGAAGTAGCGTGTGGCAAACGCAGATCGTGTGGATTTGCTCGTTAAATATGAGACACTCGCTCGCATGTTGCCTAGTGCAGAGCGGGAACAGCAATGTTATCTATTCAAGAGTAAACTAGCGAATCGTGTTTCAGAAACGAGCGAAAACGCAAACCTAGCGTGCTGTACTCTCTGGGGATCTCTAACCACTCGGAATTGCAATGAAAATTGATCTATCAAAACACATAATTCATGTCCCAAGCAAGTTCGCGTGCGATCTCGGTTCATGACGCGAATGGGAGTCTTGTTTATCTGTTCTTGGAATACGTTATCCGTTACAATCTGGTTCGAGATTGAGGGGGGAAGCAACTAGGCCCAGAAACTAAAGAACAGCGAAGAAGACAAGTAGCCCCTCGGTGTTTGTTTTCCACAATGAATGTGATTATCGTTGTTAGACTCTAGAAAGCCTGCGTAGACTGTTTTCAGTACTTTTTAGTTAATTTATGTTTTGGAAGAATGACTGGACTACTGTAACACGCTACTGGATGAAATGGATGAAGGTCCAGATGAAGCTCTTTTTGGTCGCATTCTTCACTGATTGTGGTTACGTTGAGCAAAGCAACTACCGGAGATGAAGGTCAAGAACTCAAGTCACTGATTGAGAGTAACAACACAATGAAGCGGAAAATCAGTTTCAATGCGCCACAGTTGCATGAGACGAGTTGAATGCGATAGGCGCCATCGCTCAAAACGCTAGTTGAAATTAAGGTTAGAGGATGTTCACACCAGACAGCGACAGTTCAGACAGTATTCGTTGGCTGCAAAAACTGGCTGAACTAACCAATCATATTCACCTGGATCTGGAGGCCAAAGCAATCGATTGCAGAGCGTCCTAGAAAAGATGCCGGTTCCGTTGATTTCCTCTCTTGTGCGTGCAACGTCAAGACGTGTAAAGTGGATTTCACCGAGAGGACCACACAGGTATATTTCGAAAAGCTGCGTTACACTGTCTGACCTTTCCAGCCAAGGTCTCGACACTCAAATTCGAAATACGAAACTTTTGCTGCTTTAGGCCCAACACCAAGCAAGTTCAGAGCGAAATCAGAATCTCGATTCGCGTCGTTCAGTAATTCTCTATTTTCTTGTTTAACAGTCAGCGCTTGTGCGTCGATCTAAGACAGTTCTTTTCTTCCTGTATTAATATTCACCAAATCATTCAGATATGCCACGTACTAAGCAATACGCTCTGAAGAGTGGCGAGTGGGATCGCCCCAGCAGCCCCAAGTTGCGGCCAAGTCTGGTGAGTGGGACCGCCAACCCTCTCCTGCTGTAGAGCCTGCTACAGACTTTTCGTTGGCCAAGAAGCCATTCCAACGCCTCGTGCGCGAGATTGCTCAAGAATTCAAGGAGAAGCAACGCTTCCGACCGACTGCGATGTTGGCTCTCCAGGAAGCCGCTGAAGCATACCTTGTTGAAATCTTTGAGGACGCGCAGCTGTACGCGCTTTTTGATAAGCGTGTCACGGTCGAGCCGCGTGACGTCCGCGACACCGTTGACAACCGCAAGGGTTCTTAGGCATGTTATTGGCCGTTGTTATTGTTATGTTGTTTGTTGATCACGTTGATTTGTTTTTCATTCTTGCGTACTGTGCGTTCTGATCATCGGTAGCGGGTGAGGTTGCAGACGATATTTTCATCATCGTGTTCGTCGGCAAATTTTGATTTCGAAATCATCAGAAGTGTTTGAAAACAGGGAGGATTTTCAAAAATCACGTTTTCGGTCGATTCTCCTTTGGAAAGCGGGCCCCACGGACTTTGGACGCTCACTCCGACGTCGAGAAATCAACGTTTCTTTATCTGTTGCTCTTCTTCTGGATTGGAAGCACATGGAAGAAGCAGAGTCTTTTCTTCCTGTATTAATATTCACCAAATCATTCAGATATGCCACGTACTAAGCAATACTCTTCGAAGAGTGGTGAGTGGGATCGCCCCCCGCAGCCGCAAGTTGCGGCCAAGTCTGGCGAATGGGATCGCCAACCCTCTCCTGCTGAAGAGCCTGCTACAGACTTTTCGTTGACCAAGAAGCCATTCCAGCGCCTCGTGCGCGAGATTGCTCAGGTTCGTTAGAAGTCATCAGGAGTGTGCCATATGAAGACTGAAGACATCGTACTCAACAGTCGGCTTGGTCTCTCGGAAGCTGTCAGGATTTTGAAGCTTTTGAATTGTCTTCGCCCGTACTCTTACTATTCCAATGTCATATGCAAGCACATGGAAGCAGCAGAGTCAACCGTATGAGGGGAGTAATTCGAACGAAGAAGAGAAGCGTTGTTGGGAAGACAGCTGAAACAGTCCTTGCCTAAGGGACCAACAGGCATCGCGAGGGCTTCAGTCATCCTCCGTGACTTTTTCTTCTACGGGCCTCTCAATCTTGGATGGTTCATCTCCCAGTTTCATGACGACGGATGGGGTTTCGGAGGCGTTCGAGTTGGTGGAGAAGGAGTGGAGATCGGTAGTCGCTGAGCAAAGTCCGGAGGACGGTGGGAGAGGCGAGTTCAAGGTGGACAGCTGCTGAGGGCAGTTGATTTCTGACGGCAGTCACCGCGCTTATAAGGGGTGGATTGGAGTCACAAACGGGCGGAGCGGGGCGGAATGAGTCACTATTATGTTAATTGACTGACTCACGTCGTCTGGCAAAGTTGACAGCTTTTATTATTTAAAAAATTCACGAGTTACGAAAAACAAAAACGCGCCTTGTATGAGGACGTCTGGAACTCAGTTGATCTGCTTGGTGCAGCACAGGCACTGAGCGATTCCGGTGGCGGCGTCAATGACGACCGGATCAGCAGGTGAAGTCGACTCTCCGTAGGGGCCGCTGCGAGAATTGGTGGCGACCTCGAAAGGAGGGGTGTTGGGGTTGAAGAAGAAGAGCGTTCCGTAGATCTCCTCCTAAAACGAAAATTCAATGAGAAAATCGAAATGAAAAGATTTGGACTTACAACATTGGAATTTCGCAGACGAGAAGCCTTCTGACAGCACGAAGTGCAGGATTTGAACGAGTGGTTAGCGGAGAAACGGCAAGTCTTGCGGGTCATCTGGCGCTGCACGAATTCGTTACCGTAACCGGAACTGCCTGTGCTGATAGTGCTCCAGAGAGGGAAGCTGGCGAGGGCAGAGCAGTAGTATTCTAAACAGCCAATTTGCAACTCGTCTGATTACAGTAACAAAGCGCTTACTGTCGATGGTCTGGAAGAAGGGCTGCGAGACAAACTGAGGATTCTGGGGCTGTACGAACCCTTGGTTGTACACACTTCCTGGTGGAACCTGATAGCCATTGTTGTTCTAAAACAAGAACTAAACAAAGTAAAAATCGTCAAATTTACCTGTTGGCCGAGAGCGAGCGCCAGGAGGCAGCAGAAGCAAACACCGAAACGGAACATCTTCGATCTGGTCGATGATGAAGCGTCGCCGCTTGCCGCTCTTATATTGCCATTGAGGGAGAGACTTATCGCTCGTTCCCTTCCACAGAGCGTTCCGCCATTTTGCTTTATTTAAAATTGGGCTTTGCAAAACCACATTTTTAGAAATTGGAAGATTAGCTTTATTGGGCTTAAATTCTGTCATCTGTTTAATTTCCTCTAAAACGTTGAAATCCAGCTAGTTCAGCGTTCGATTTTCGCAGCGGAATTCAAGCGAGCGATCTCAGATGTTGCCATGTTACAGTGCGTCGGCGGAATGTCAGCGCTTTCCGAAAACAAAACATTCGATCGCGTTCGCGCTTCCTTTCTCGCATCGCAAAAACATTGCCGACGCGCCGATGCCGGCTGAACACCAAAACATTCTCATGCGCGAAAATGCGCCGAACGAAACAGAAGAGGAAAGGAAGCTGGTGAGTCAGCCAGAGTCAAAACAAAGGTTGCGATAGCGACGAATTTTGCAAGCGTCGACAGAATATGTGCAGAATTGGCTTGCGGTATACGGTAGAAACAAGCGCGCAAGAAGCTCTGGGAGTTGTTTGCATAGATTACGGAAATCACCGGATTTTTTAGCCTGCCGGCATACGGTGTCAAAAACGCATTTGATTACAAATAGTACGAAGCTCTTTGTCAGCTTAATCGACTATCAACGAGGATCCACGTAATGAAACTTGGCGCATGGTAGATCCATCGCCTATTTCACTCTAAACTTGCTTCCCGTATAAGGTTTGCACCGAGAACATAGCGCTCGAAAGTTCGTGGAAAGAAATAGAACCGCGGCCACTGTCTCTCCAAGCACAACAATGAGTTCGTTTGGCTCCTCAGAGCAGCACAGAGCCTTCAGTTCAATTAGATGCCAATTGTACGCATTCTTCCAAACCCATTGAAAAAAGTTCACGCATCTCCTCGATCGTCTAGACTTTTAAAATTTCCAGCAAGTGACACTTTAACCGAATTTGGGTCTATTTGATTTTGACAATGCGTGCGATGCCCTCGGCTGGACGCTCGAGAATAGAATCGTCTCTGTAATTGGCCTCTTTACGACCGCAAACAATTGTCAATAAAGTGTCATCGCGGCGTTGCAGATTTGGGAGCAAAAATTCGTGTTTCCCGATCGAAATCGGGACAAAAACTTGAAACTGACAGATAAAGGAGGGGAAAAAGTTGAAGACGAACGGACGCGGCGAGAAAGCGGTGATGACACAATAAATTGTTCGAATGAGAGAAGTGCTCGCTCGAGCGCATTCGAGAGTCTGTTGCGTGCTGCTGTTATGAATGGATTTCGATCAGTCCGTTGGGACATTCCGCTACGGCGCTAATCGCTCGCGGCAAAAAGCGATCGACATCTCGTGGACAGCGAACTGCCGCCGCCGCTGGCAAAAGGTGAGGAGCGGGAAGTGAGGAAGAACAAGAGCGACTGCCTCTCACTTTCGCTACAACAGTTGTTTACACTATTGGGACGAAATGAAGCGAATCGAGAGCGGAATCGTTTTCATCAAACTTTCAACAAAATTAATGTGTGCGTTGCTTCAGTTAACTTTGAAATTTTGTGAATTTCGCATGTTTCTGCCAGATCTGTCCGTCTGTCTGTCGCTACAACGGCGGCCACCGGCGCTCCGCCTTCCCATCGAAACGCGTCTGTAAAATCAACGCTTCCTTTGCGATCATCATCATCGACGCTCACAGCTCCTTCTCCGCACCGTGTTTGAGCCTGTGTACACTAGAATGCTTATTCTAAGTTATTTTCAGGCTTGGGTATTTAAAAGCTAAATCACCGTCGACTCCGTTGAGATTAGTATGCAATACACCGTAAGTAGTGTTCTTTTACAGACTTTTTGTATGTCGTCCATTTAGCATTCCATTTAGCTCCCGAAATAAAGAGAAAGCCAAGAGACGTGGGATCGTACGTGAAAGGATGGAGAACGGCAGCCTCTATGGTGGGGTCGATCCTAGATCACACCAGCGACTTCACGGTAATTAAGTAAGCGAATCAAACATCATAAAAACGCGAATCATGAAAAACATTTTCAGGAACGACGATTGCGTGCACAACCTCATTCGCAATTTTTATGACAAAAAAGCGAACCTCGATTTGGAGGCGATGGAACGCAGCCTCGAAAACAATGAGAGCGGAGTCAAAGCGGTACGCACCAAAGAACTCCTCGCAATTACGTAAGTCACTGTACTAAGATTTAATTATTTTGCGGTGTTCAGGAAATTAAAGCGCGACCTTCAAACCAATTGTGCACATCGCCAAATTCCCGTAGACATCGAGCAGCGGTTCATGCGTCTGCATGAGATGTTAGGAATGACCGCTGATTAAATGTTTAATTTCCGCGAGTATTTTTCGTTCCGCATGCGACTAGGGATTAGGCGGCGGAGCGGGGCGGAATGAGTCACTATTATGTTAATTGACTGATTCACGTCGTCTGACTCAGCAAAGTTGGCAACGCGCCAGCGTTGATCTAGAGAAGTGTACATGAGGATATCAATTGGAGGATACGGATTTGAGTGGAAAATGGACTTCCGAGGGCTCGGCTTTGGCTCTGTGGTGAATGGGGCGATTAAGTCGAATTCAGTTAGTTCTGCTTTCGGTGCAAAAAATGATTTGGAAAACCGCTTGCAGACTGAGTAGAATGAGTAGAATGAAAGAAGAGACGCAAAAGCGATGCATTTCAACGGCTTGGAAGGTCGGTACGTGACTTTTCCGGCTATTCTGCAAAACGTCGCCAGGCAAACCAAAAAAGCTGAAAGACAAAGGCAAACTGCCTAAGCGGAGCCTAGCGAGTAGCCCAAGCTCGGTATTTGCAATTAACTACAATTAAGCTCTCACATTGATTATTGGTGTTTGCAATTATTTTTTGCCTATCGCGATGTAAATTTTAGGAATATATTAAAATGCATCAGGGTGGCGAGGGAGACACACTTTCAAAATCACAAAAATTGTCAAAATTTCTCGTCGTCAAATTGATCGAAAGTCTCATTCTGATTCCCGTATAGACTTGGCGCCTCGTCCTCTTCTGTCGTTTGCGTGTAGTCCACGTATTCGTAGTAGAAAATGCTCATGAGAATGAAAATTCCAATGACAACAACCATGGCCGCTGCGAACACGAACATGATGACTGCCTGTAAAGCGAGTGGCGTCAATTCGAGCGATCGAAACAGAGTAAATTACCAGATCGGTGATGCGCACGATTTTGTCAATAATGATAATAATCAGATCACCGAACGCTACCGTAAGCAGCCAGACTGCAGTGACGACCGATTTGAGCGAAGGCGCGGCTTGGCCGTAACTGAACTCGAGTCCCGTGATGGAGAAGAGGATCTCGGCGGCTGTGATGATGAAGTACTGCGGGACTTGCCACAGAATGCTCACGTGGTTCTTGGGAACCACAGTGTGCAAATAGAAGACATTTCCCTGAATGCGACAGTACGCTAATCGGTCCTTTTTGAGTCAAATTACTTGGCTCGCCTTGCCGCCATCCTGCGCCATAGTCAGTAGGTAGACGCCGCCTTGCCCCTTGATTTCCAAAAGAACATCTGGAATGAGGACCGTTTTGCCTTTCAGATCACTTTCCGATGGAGTTCTGTCGCTGCTCTCGCCTTTGAAGTGATTCAGATAGAACAGCTGATATCTAAATTGAAAAACGTTGCGATTCAACAACACGGTTTAACTCTTACACTCCGGGCTTCACATCCTTGTGCGCGTAATCAGTGCCGTTTCTCTCAGCTGACGCATCCATTGTGTACAGCGGGCTTTGGGAAATGTCATCCTGGTCTTTCCACGCGTAGAATGCTCTACAAATCACATTCAGTGCCGTTGTGCGCTCTAAGTTACCTGTTTCGAGGATCACAATGCGGTCTGGCAGCGTCGTATTCACATGCCGCAAGGTAGTCTGAGTAGGCGATGGAGCTCTTGTCGGATACGCTGTTGCAGCCTGCATCCCAAGTGACGTTTTCGGGCAATGATGAGCAGGGTATTTGAAGAGACAAACTGTAAAATGTGTCTTTAAATCAGTGGTTTGCTTGAAAAGTTGCTTTTGGCGCATTGTGTCTATGCTGTGCAGACAGTCCACCGTGTCTAGTCAACGTAACGCTCTTACAAACGCGGGTTTAACGACTCTTTAAGCTTTGATTCACATATGAGCTCCCAAACAAAGTTCGAAGGCGCCCCAGTGAACGAACTTTCCTTCAGACCCCGAAAAGCGCTTCCCTAACAAACTCAAAACGTACCTAACACTCGATTCTCCTTCACCTTCCTGCGGTTTGTCGAGACTAGATTCGCCACTGTGAATGCCCTGCGGTGTAGTGCTCACATAGTAGGTCTTTCCTCCGTACAACTCGAATGTGACCTCCTTCTTGGTGTAACCGGAACAATCGCCTGAGTAGTCGAACGTGAAACTGACATTCTTTCCGTGTCCGACGGAGAATCTGTAGAGCTGCTGTTGTTTCTTGACTTTGTCATCGATCAGAGACTAGAATAGCTCAAATAGCAGCATTCATATTTCAACAGGGCACTTACGCTATTGGCAATCAGAATGTGCGTGTGCTCCTCTGCCGTTACAGTAACCTGGCATTTGGGGAATCCGTTGATGACCGACACAAAAGCTCTGTTGCCGGCTGGAATGTCGGGAAGAGTTTGCTAAATGTTACACTTGAAATAGCAGAAAATGGAGTGTCGAATACATTAACGCTCAATTGGACGAAACCGCAGACGGCGAACGAAAGAGCGGCAAGAAGGCCACCGGCGACCATGCGTCTGAGAGGTCTGTAACACGCGCATACAGATACCGTATCCTTTAACGATATCTTACGTAGTTTTGATTCCGCATTTTTCAACAAGCGGATAGATGACGATTTGAAAGATGGGGATGAAGATCAGAATCAGCACAGCGTTGAGGACGCCCATCTGGTCGGGAAGCAGATTGAATCCGGGCCAAACCTCGGAATCCATCGCAACCGCTTGAATGATCCATCGCGAACCCTAAATCCGCAGAATCTAAACGTTGAATCCGATGGAATCTGTACTTGTTGATCGTAGAGCGCCCAGAACATCGGCACCGGCAGCATCATGACAGCGACTCTGACCAGCGACTTGACGTCGTCGGCAAACTTCTGCTGCGCGCACTTCTCTCCGACGCGTTTTCCCTTCACCGCCAACGCGAGGCACTTCATGTCATCTTCGCATCGGTGGTCGTCGAGTGAATGATCCATCCAGTGCTCTCGCGCAATGTGTCTGTTCTTGATCTTATAGTAGACTCCTTTCTAGAATGGCGCTCTTTAGAATGGGAGCGAGAAAATGAGATTTCTTACGCAAATAGCGACAAACACTCGTTTGATGATGTTCTCTTTTGGCGGCATTTTCTTGTAGAAGACTGATCCGAGCATGAAAACGACTAAATCGTTAAATTAAAGCCGAATTGAATGAAAGACGCCATACTAGCTGAAGCCACCATCAAAATGGCTGGAATGCCGAACGCTAGAGGGTAGCAACTGTCGTGGCCCATGCAAGGAATGGCTGAAATAACACAGAATGATCGAGTCCACTTCAGTCGCGTTGCTCACTTCTGAACTCGGGCGTAAGAATCATGGAAATGGTCGATCCAAAGTTGATTGTGAAGTAGAAAACGGAGAAGAAGAACGAGATCAGAACGATGTGGTGAGCGGGAAATTGATCAGCGCCGAAGGAGGACACACAGGGCTTGATTCCTCCGGTTCCCATGCCGATGATGAACAGTCCGGTGAGATCGAGCCATGGATGCACACTCGCGTCTTTGTCGAAAGTCGAAGCGACAGCGAGGACAACATTGCCGCACGCGTAGATAATGGAAACCAAGAAAATCGTCCTAAAATCGTCTATTCAGCGATAAGCTGAGCTGGCCAATCCTACCAGAATTTCCCAATGTATCCATCGGCGAGCATTGACCCAAAGAGAGGAGAGGTGTAGGAGACTACGGTAAATGCGTGGTACAGAACTGTAGCGTCGTCACTTCCAAATCGTAAAATGTTGATCAGGTACAACGTCAAAACGGCTAAAGAATTCAACGAATATACGGTAGTACAGAGTGACGATACCTCTCATTCCGTAGTAGGAAAAACGCTCGCAAAATTCGTTTCCAATGATGCAGAAAGTTGCTTTCGGCCATGCTTTTATGATATTTTTGAAGCCCTGAAGAAGGCGGCATTTAGAATCTCGCCTCGCTGGTATTATTCAGGATCTCCCATTCAGGTCAAATGCAAGGAAAAGTAGTTCCTATCTCCTCATTATTCCGTTGAATTTGATGGCAAAGTGGCACTTTTGTATCTCTCCTTAATCTCGAGTTCTGGAGGATAAGGCGCTGTCCTTCATTTATTGGTGTTTGCAATTATTTTTTGCCTATTTCAGCCATTTCGACATAAAGCGGCCAGACTCGGGTATTACTTTAGTCTACCAATTCAAATGCAAGGAAAAGATTGATGTTTTTGCCTATTTCAACCATTCAGACAACGAACAGCCATTTCCGCCTCCCTTAAAGGATAAAAGACTTTGTTCGTATAGTCGGAGCATTGAACCATAACATTGAATTCAAAGGACACGAACATTGAATTCAATTGTTCATTTTCTCTAGCTCTATGGGTGCAAGCTTGCACTTGCATTGAAAAGGTATGGTATTCACATTGATTTTTTTTGCCTCAGATTGATTTGTACAATAAACGCCCATTTCCGCGCCCCTTTCAAGTCAAATCTACGCCATTCAATTCGTCATAGCGCACGTCATTTACAGAAAGCACTGACGACCTCGTACGTTATCGCAAGAACTGTTATCTATCCAAAGTTCCAACTAAATATTCCTTCGCTCGTTTCCGTTAAACGCACTTTTAAAGTTGAACTCTGATTTGAAGATCGTCATTTAAAGCACAGGAGAAGAATTTTCTAACCAAACTGACAAGCGACTCAATGCGATTACGGTAAAAGTGCGTGCGCTGCTATTGTCTGAGCCGGGCGATTAATAAAAAATGATCTTTTTGTACTTTTGGCCACTTGTGAGTACTACGATTGATCGCATAAGACGGAGAGGATCATACTACAGTTATGATGAATGCAACTGACTTTGCTTTTGTGCGCTACTCAATAGCTAACTGCTTATCAAGATTTAATATTGATGATAACGATTTATGAAGCGTTTCCAGCGTGACACGACTTAACCCCAAAAGTATTTAGCATAGCAATGATGCGAAATTTTTGGAATAAATTATTGATTTTGGATCTGACTTGATTATTGTGACTTGACCTCATGTCCGTTCACCTAACAGAGCGCTTGCTTTCGCTCTAAACTCTATCTCTCAAATCGTCGTTTCAAGTCCATTTCCAAACGCGTACTCACCTTTGGCTCAGGATCGAGTTCTTCCGGAGTCAACTGCTGATTTGGCCTTCCATTTCCGAATCCGCTCAGACTCTCTGAAAACAGCGGTTGTAGAGGAATTTCCGTGTTTTCAAAATCAGGAATCTAAGCAAACACACTTACTCTCATCGAAGCTCTCCTTTCGCACACTCCCCACACGGGTTCCGTTCGCCACCATCACCACACGTCGTCACTCTAGAAGTGGAGCAAATGTACTATAGAATCGAGATCGCCGAGCCAAAACACTCGCTCGTCGTTAATAAACTGGTATTTAACTCGCACTGACCGCGCTCTATCTGTGCAGACAACAAACATGCGACGACTCAAAATCTTGTAAAATAAACAACTAATCGGCCTTTGGGGCTTATCAAATGGTAGTACTAGTACGGAACGCGCATAATTCGTGTTATTTGTTGTCATGACACACGCATAGTCTCTCGCATTGAATACGAGGAGCTACGATTGGCCGGAGGAGCGGATGTTCACTTTTACCTACAAGCGTCCCGCCCGAAGAGAACATTCCTAATAGCGCTAATCATCGGGCGACCATTCAAAACTGTCTCTAAAGGCACACTCACACAAAAAGCGGAAATAATCCCTGTCACGCGCTCACAAACACTGAATCGCACTCTGCGTTTGCTCTATCTGAAACCGACTGCAGGAATCTTCAGATATAAGTGATAAGGACGCATCAATCAGCTGGTTAAATAGCTTAAACAAACGATGATTATTGTTTGATGTGTAGCTGACGAGGAGGTGCAAGTGAATGGGCTTGCAACAGAATGATGATTTAAGACCGGTGGTGGAATGTGCTGCTATGACAGAAAATCTAACTGTAATCCGCCGGTAAAACCAGAGAACAATCCGAATGTGGTCCGATGATAAAAGAGTTAGTTCTGGCGGCAAAAACCATCTTTGAGCGACGAATTATGGTCAAGGCGAGGATGAACTTGTAATCGAAAACAAACAAAGTCAACATTTCGATCTACACAGAAAATAAGGCGACCGACACTCGTTTTTGGTCTTTTTGTGCTTTTAAACAGTTTGAAAATTGAAACTTTTTGATTTGAATGCAAATCTAGACACATCAATCATCATGAATTGTGTGTCCTGACGTAGCTGGTCCTTGGAAGTTGCCTTTGCAGTAGGTAGAAGTTCTTATCGCCGAAGCGATTGTCATCAAACGAGAAAATCATATCAATTTGATATCTATGCGGAAGGGCACCGCGGTCATTTGATCGATTTGATCGAAAACCAGTTGGTATAATTTTGAAATTGAAATTTGTAAGATTCTAATTTGTAAGTAATTGTAAGTAAGATAATTTGTAAGATTCTTAAAATTTGTGAATCATCAGAAACTGATCGCTTGAAAACAACAATGCGAGAGTGTGAGGACGAAGAACTAGAGTCTATGATGACGTTCTGAAGATTGCGTGGCAAACTCCGATCAACGATCCGGCAACGGCCGATCCTAAGTTTTGCATTTCGTTTAGACCTAAAGCCTTTGGACGAGGGCGATAAAAAGTGACGATTACAAGAGGGCTGTTACAAAGAGTCAAATACTAATTCCAGACAGTCGGAGCTAGCGTCTACAGGGATATCATGTGGTATCACGTCAGAATGATCGTTTGCAAAATGATAGAAATGTGCAGATTCCACAAATCAAGTGCGCACGAGCCATAAAAGGATTGAGCCGGCAGAGTGCACGATAGGGTGAACAACATAAACACTTAACTGTCGATATTGGACTGTTTCTGTGCTTTTAAATCAGTGATCCATTACCAACTCGCATTACATTAAACGTCTTAATGTCAAATGGCATTATCTCAAGTGGTTAACAAATGCTAATCGTTCAAGGAGCGCAAATTGAAATTTAATGTTTTAGTTATACTTCCTTTAAACGTAACACTAATAATTCTCCCATCAACATCAGTGCATCGATAACGGTATACTGTAGTTACCTATTGCTGCCTATTGGGAAATGAAATGAAGTACTACTTTCACTGTTTGCCTGGATCAGCTCTCTTCTATGGTCTTCAAACAACTGCGCCAAGTTTAACTTTTTGAACTGTTTCTGGTTACTCTAACTGTTTCTCTTTCATGTCATCTGGATGCCTGTTGGTCCCTTAGGCAAGGACTGCTTCAGCTGTCTTCCCAACACGCTTCTCTTCTTCGTTCGAATTACTCGCCTGCATACGGTAGACTCTGCTTCTTCGATGTGCTTGCATGTGACATTGAAAGCGAACGGGCAAAGACGATTCAAAACAACGCTTCAAAATCCTGACAGCTTCCGAGAGACCGACTGTTGAGTACGAAGTCTTCAGTCTTCATATGGCACTCCTGATGACTTCTAACGAACTTGAACTCCTGAGCAATCTCGCGCACGAGGCGCTGGAAGGGCTTCTTGGCCAACGAAAAGTCTGTAGCAGGCTCTTCAGCAGGAGAGGGTTGGCGGTCCCAGTCACCAGACTTGGCCGCAACTTGGGGCTGCTGGGGGCGATCTCACTCGCCACTTTCGAAGCGTATTGCTTGGTACGCGGCATATCTGAATGATTTGGTGAATATTAATATTGGAAGAAAAGACTCTGCTTCTTCCATGTGCTTGCATGTGACATTGGAATAGTAAGAATACGGGCGAAGACGATTCAAAACAGCTTCCGAGAGACCAAGCGGACTGTTGAGTACGAAGTAAGCAGTCTTCAGATTGCACACTCTGATACTTCTAACGAACTTGGCGAATGCTTGGTATAAACTGATTTCTTGACGTCGGAGTGAGCGTCCAAAGTCCGTGGAGCCCGCTTTCCAAATTAGAATCGACCGAAAACGTGATTTTTGAAAATTCTTCCTGTTCCCAAACTCTTCTGATGATTTCGAAATCAAAATTTGCCGACGAACACGATGATGAAAATATCGTCTGCAACCGCACCCGCTGCCGACGATCAGAACGCACAGTACGCAAGAATGAAAAACAAATCAACGTGATCAACAAACAACATAACAATAACAACGACCAATAACAGGCCTAAGAACTCTTGCGGTTCTCAAAGGAGTCGCGGACGTCACGCGGCTCGACCGTGACACGCTTATCAAAAAGCGCGTACAGCTGCGCGTCCTCAAAAATTTCGACAAGGTATGCTTCAGCGGCTTCCTGGAGAGCCAACATCGGCAGTCGGTCGGAAGCGCTGCTTCTCCTTGAATTCTTGAGCAATCTCGCGCACGAGGCGTTGGAACGGCTTCTTGGCCAACGAAAAGTCTGTAGCAGGCTCTTCAGCTGGCTCTACAGCAGGAGAGGGTTGGCGGTCCCACTCACCAGACTTGGCCGCAACTTGGGGCTGCTGGGGGCGATCCCATTCGCCACTCTTCAGAGCGTATTGCTTGGTACGTGGCATATCTGAATGATTTGGTGAATATTAATACAGGAAGAAAAGAACTGTCTTAGATCGACGCACAATGCGCTGACTGTTAAACAAGAAAATAGAGAATTACTGAACGACGCGAATCGAGATTCTGATTTCGCTCTGAACTTGCTTGGTGTTGGGCCTAAAGCAGCAAAAGTTTCGTATTTCGAATTTGAGTGTCGAGACCTTGGCTGGAAAGGTCAGACAGTGTAACGCAGCTTTTCGAAATATACCATTGTGTGGTCCTCTCGGATGAAATCCACTTTACACGTCTTGGCGTTGCACACACGAGAGAGGAAATCAACGGAACCGGCATCTTTTCTAGAACGCTCTGCAATCGATTGCTTTGGCCTCCAGATCCAGCTGAATACGATTGGTTAGTTCAGCCAGTTTTTGCAGCCAACGAATACTGCTCTGTCAAAAGTAAAACCAATTTTCAACTTAAAACAATTTTGCGCTAAAGTCTTCGCTCTAAAGACTTTGCGCTGATGTCATGTCGTCATATTTCTTTGAATATGACCTAATTTTTGACCTCGCGCCGAAATGTCCCGTTTCGAAAGTAATGATATCAGTCTAAACTCGTTGCTGCGCCTAGCGATGAGCATAAGGTAGGTCGGCAGAGCTTTTTGTGGCAGAAAACTTCCGATTAGTCTTGCCAGGCGGCGTTTTCAAACGGTTTAGCGCCGATCTGTAGCCTTCTCATTTCACTCAGTTAGTGCAGCAATTCGCCAGCATCCCAAAGAGCTCACAGATATGAGAATTGCGTGTTTATGCGTACGTTCCAAAGTCAAGCTGAAACGGTGCTGTGGTTCTTGTGGTGAAGCCGAAAAGGAACGAGATGAGGTGTTCATATACAATTAGCGTTTATCCTACACTTATTTTACATTTTTGTAATTTCTTTGACTGAGCAACTGTCATAAGACTCGATATCGTATGCTTGATCTTCGTCTTCTTGGTCGGTTTGTGTGAAATCCACGTAGTCGTAATAAAGCACGCTCATTAAAGCAAAAACCAGAATTACGAGGACCATAGCTCCGGAGAAAATGAACATGATGTAAGCCTAAAACAGCCGGTTAAGTCACATTGGATTGTCAGTTTAATAACTTGCCAAATTTTGAATCCTGATGATTCTGTCGAGAATGATGACAATGAGATCACCGACTGCGTTGGTAAACAGGAATGCGGCCGTGACAACTGACTTGAGTTGAGGAGCGGACTGACCGTAGGAGAACTCAAGACCGGTGATGGAGAAGAGGATCTCGGCCGTGGTGAGAATCACGTATTGGGGAACTTGCCAGAGGATGTTGATTTTGTTGGTGGGAACCACGGCGTGCAGGTTGAAGACGTTCCTCTGGAAGATGAACGAATAGAGTCGATATGCAGCTTGCTAAGACGACTAACCGTTGACTTGAGGGTTTCAGGGTTGCCATCCGCGGCAATCGTGTACGTGTAAACGCCGCCTTGACCTTCAATCTTCAAGGTAACATCGGGAATCTGCGAGAATTCCAAGTCGCTCTCTGCTGGCGTTCTGTCGCCCATTTCGTGTTTGTACTTGATGTAGAACATTTGGTACCTGAATGTGGAGTTGCATAATCATCAACTCATCAGCTCCGCTTTCTTACAATCCAGATTTGACATCCGTGTGAGAATAGATCGTGCCATTTGTCATTTGATTGTTCAGCGAGTGGATTTGGGCATGGGAGGCGGCGGTTTCCTTCCAAAGGAAGTATTTCCTGTTTCTCGGATCGCAGTGAGGTCGTCGGGCGTCGAATTCGCACGCCGCCAGACGACTCGAATATGAGTTTTTTGCTCTGTTCGTTGCGTTGTTGCAACCTTCGTCCCAAACCACAGCTGCCGGTAGACTTGAGCAAGAGAGCAGTAAGTTAATACTAAATCATTTGAACTTCGTGATGTTGCTTGTTTACCGTACCTGACACTTGATTCTCCCTCTCCTTCTTGAGGCTTTTTCAGGCTGGAAGTGCCGCTCATGATACCTTGAGGTGTGGTAGTCACGTATTGCGTCTTTCCGCCCTTTAAGCCAACACTGACATCCATTGCTTTGTACCCAAAGCAAGTTCCTGTGTAATCAAAGTGAAAGTTGACGTTAGCGAAGTCCCGAACATGAAATCTAAAAGATTCCTGTCTGCCGTCAAATTTGTCGTCGATTAAGGACTAAAACGAAATTCATATAGCAATCCATTGAGAGCTCTAAACCCACGTGATTAGCAGAAATGAATCTTGTAGAGCCGTAGGCTATGACGGTGACGTTACAATCGCGAAAACCGTTGATGACTGACACAACTGACATGTCGCTATCTGGTATGAAAGGAAGCGTTTGCTGCAAGAACAACAACATAAACGGCTTAAATACGGTCACTTCTTACATTGACTTTCAGTTGCAAAAATCCAGAAGCCGCAAACGCCACAGCAGCCAGAAAACCACCGGTGACCATTCTTCTCAGAGGTCTGCATCGTACTCATCAACTCAGAATTGAATTTACAAGAGACTCACGTTGTTCTTATGCCGCATTTCTCAAACGCCGGATAGACAAACGTTTGGAATATCGGAATGAAGAGCAGAATGAGGACAGCGTTGAACGTTCCCATCTGATCGGGAAGCAACGAAAATCCGGTCCAAATTTCTGAGTTCATCGCGACGGCCTGGAGCGTCCAACGCGATCCTTGCTGATCGTACAACGCCCAGAACATTGGCATTGGAAGCATCATCACGCAGACGCGAACGAGCGATTTGCAGTCCTCGGCAAATTTCTGCTGCGCGCATCGCTCGCCGATGGATTTGCCTTTGACCGCCAGGCTGAGGCACTTGACGTCATGCTGGCACTCGTGATCATCGAGATAGTGATCCATCCAGTGCTCTCGCTTGATTTTTCTGTTCGCAAATTTGTTGTAGATGGCTTTCTAGAAATGTTCCAGGTTACGGTACAGTTGCACCGTTATACGTACACAAATGGCTTTGAAGACGATGGCTGTGATGTTCTCCTTTGGAGGCACCTTCTTGTAGAACATCGAACCAAGCATGAACACAGCTGAAACATTATTTTAAAGCTCATCGGCTCTTCTACGCTCACCTGTAGAGACAAGCATAAGTCCAGCCGGAATACCAAACGCCATTGGATAGCAGCTGTCGTGACCCATGCACGGAATGGCTGAAATGGTCATTATACACTCGTTGTGACTACGGTAGATCACGTACATCTCAAAATAGGCGTTAGAAGCATAGAAATAGTAGATCCGGCATTGATGCTAAAGTAGAAAACGGAGAAGAAGATGGAAATCATCGTCGTGTAGTGGGCAGGAAACTGATCAGCTCCGAACGAAGAGACGCACGGCTTGATTCCGCCCGTTCCAACACCGATGATGAACAAACCGGCAAAGTCAAGCCACGGATGAACGCTGGAGGTCTTGTCGAACGTAGAGCTGACCGAGAGTGTGACATTTCCAATAGCGTAGATGATCGAGACAGAGAAGATCGTCCAGAATTTGCCGATGTAGCCGTCGGCGAGGATCGATCCAAACAAAGGAGACGTGAAGCAAACTACCGTAAACCCATGGTAGATCATGATTGAGTCATCTTGGCTGAAGTCGAGAATGTTGAGGAGGTAGAGGGTTAGCACGGCTGAACACAGAAGATGTGGGTTCACTTTCAACGGATGTCTGTCTACCTCGCATTCCATAAAATGAGAATCGTTCGCAGAACTCGTTTCCTACGATACAAAACGTTGATTTCGGCCATCGCTTTGCTATTTCAGAGAAGCCCTATAATAAGCTGCAGTTTGCATCGTTCACTAGGCCAAACGACAGCAGTCCACGCAGTAAAACTTTTAGTTGATAGCTTATTTCTTCGTCGGAAGATCATTTTTATCAATCTTTTACGTTTTTGCAAGACATGAGTGCAGTTGTCGCTCTCAACGAAATAAAGTAAGCCACTATTTACACTTTTCTCTGCCCTATGCGCTGAATGCAACGAGGATTACAGGAAAAAACGTTTTACGTTTTTTTTGTAGTTTGTTGACGTAAACACAAAAAAGACGGACGGAATCGGAATTCCACTTTCCATGGCTTGGACGGACGATTAAGTTGGATTCAAATAAAGCATTCAATTGAGACATCTTCTTCACCAGGTCAAACGACACCAGTTTCGTTAATTAGCGGTTAAAACTAGTGCCGTTTTCCACCGTGCCTTTATCACATAATTTCGAACTTTGAATTCTAGTTCTGCACCAACCTTAGGTTCCGGATCCAGTTTCCCTGGTCTCTGTCCGTCTTCAAACTTCTCGAACGATTCTAAAATCGCCAAATAATCCAATTGAGAACGCAAAAACTCAACTTACTGTCATTATCGAGGCCGCTTTTTTGAAACGTCTTGTAGGTGCTGCTATCCTTCCGTACCATCTCACGTAGGTTTACCTGAAATTAGACAGATAGTTCACATCCTGAAGCTGTTGGCTGCAGCGGAAGACGAAGCAGCGGCCTGAAAGTGAAACTGCCCTTTAAAGTGAAGTGATAAGGGAAAATGAGCGATGACAATAAATTCCTAATTGGGTGCTAAATTTTATCATCTTGACGCTGGCCGCTGTCCATCGGAAAGAGACTCTTGCATCAGAATGCTGCGGACGGTTTTCGGTCCTCTGTAATCATGATATCAACCGGAACATGACACGATTTGTGATGTTTGCAATTTCAGTGGATGATTGGCATAAGAGGTCTGAACAGAATGATTATGGCAGTTTCACTAGGTGGATTCCATGACGCCTGCGTGCCGAAGATCGTGAAATTTAAATTATAAGTTGAACCAAGTTTATTTAGCAGATGTTGATGGTTATGAATTCTTGGTTATACTATACTATTACCGTCCAAAGCAGTTTACTACCGTCCAAACGGAACCTCCACCATCCGAAGGTTGCCGCCACCGTCCATAGGGATCTCCGCCGTCCAATGCATTTTAGCGCCGTCCGACAGACTTGTCTCGCAGCTCTAAAAAATGGGGCGCTTTCGCTCCCTGAAAAAAAGCAGTGAAACGTCAAAACAGAATATTTTTTTTGGTTTTCGGTTGAGGGAAACTTGAAACTCTAGATTTGGCACTATCAATCACTGTACTCAGGTTTTATTACATAGAAACTTGAGCGTAACGCCCTATTCCGACCAGCATTCTAGCACAATAGCTCACATTTGATCACGCTTGACCCTTGCTGATGCAGTTCACCAATTCCGATCTGCCACAGACCAAGATCTTTTGGACGGTTGAGGACTCCTTTTTAGCCTCAAACAAGAACTTTTCATCTCCGTCCGTATGCTCCCTTTCCGTAAAAGGGCGCAGTTCGCAACAGCAAGAAAAGAACAATGCTGATCTGAAGAACCTTCGTCTTTGCCCGTACTTTTACTATTACAATCTCACATTCAACCACATGGAAGAGTCTACCGTATGCAGGCGAGTGTAATTCGAACGAAGAAGAGAAGCGTGTTGGGAGGACAGCTGACCAAATGCCCAAAGACCTGTACATAGCCGCACATGAATGACGCTCCTTGCTTGCTTTGTGAACGTATCAGAATGCTCAAATCAAACACAAAAGTTCAACACAACATTTATTCAAATCGAGAGGAAATCAGTCCTTGCCTAAGGGACCAACAGGCATCAACAGGATGGCATCAGTCGTCGTCCTTTGTGGGCTTTTCAACCTCGGGCTTCTCAATCTTGGATGGTTCATCGCCGAGACGCATCTTTGACGGGTTTCGAGTTGGTAGAGAAGGAGTGGAGATCGGGAGTCGCTGAGCGAAAGGCCGGGACGGTCGAGGCGGTCGGGGCGATCGGGGCGGTGGGAGAGGCGAGGTCAAGGTGGGCTGCTGAGGGCAGTTGATTTCTAACGGCAGTCGCCGCGCTTATATGGGGTGGATTGGAGTCAAAAACGGGCGGAGCGGGGCGGAATGAGTCACTATTATGTTAATTGACTGATTCACGTCGTCTGACTCAGCAAAGTTGGCAACGCGCCAACGTTGATCTGGAGAAGTGTACAGGAAGATATCGATTGGAGGATACGGATTTGAGTGGAAAATGGACTTCCGAGGCTTTGTCTCTGTGGTGAATGGGGCGATTAAGCCGAATTCAAGTAGTTCTGCTTTCCTAGCTCGGTTATCGTCATTTAACGAGCCCAGAAGCTAGCGATGAATCTCCTAGCGCCGAGTTGTCCTCCTTTATAGAATGAACTCTTCTATTCGATGTAAGAATCAACTTGTGTTTGTTGTGTAGAATGGAAGAGGACACGCAAATTCGATGCATTTCAATGACTTTTGACGATTCGGCGCGGGGCACGACGTTGCCAGGTAAACGAAAATGTGAGGCTGAAAGACGAAGGCAGACAGCCTAGCGAGTAGCCTAAGCTTGTTTCTCGTCCACGAATCTAGCGCCGAGTTCTTCTGCTCTGTTCCAAGGCTGCAGAATGAGTTCTTCTTTCCGATTTGTGAATCAACTTGCAATTTCCTTCTTTACTGCAAACACTTCTTCCTTTGCTGATAACGATACTCCAAACGAAAATCGTATAGTTGACAAAAAACAATGCGCTTCTGCTTCCCGTCACCTCATTACGAATTCGGCGTTTGCAGCGCACCGTTAATGGATGACCCGACGGAACGGTCAGACCTCATTGATATTCAGCGTCACCTGTGCGTGCGAGTTGAAGATTTCCTTCTACTATACGATACGAAAACAGCTGCAAAGTCTCGGCAAGTTGATTTGATCAAAGCTCACTCGAAAAGCCCAATTTCACACAGCTATCTGTTGCCAATTGCGCATAGGATTGCGCTTTAACGTTGTGGGAATTGCTCTCAAGTTCCAACGTGAGATAGTGGCATTTTGCATCTATTGACTTAGGGGAACAATCTACTTAACATGGTAGTATGATTGTGAAGGCGCCGTTCAGATCTTGAAGATCGTGAAGCCTTGGTTATGGTTGTTCAATGGCGCTGCAAAATTGTGCCTCCGAATCCACGACGTTCCGTGGAAAAATGCTCATTCCGTCTCAAAATGTGAGCTCAGAAAGTTCGTTATCACTTCATTTCATCTCGTTGTGCCACGGTTGACATGAATTGGACGCTTCAGGGCTGAGAACACTGCAATCCGAAGTTCTTTAATGTTTCGTAACCCTCCGTGTTCGCATGGTTTGTTACAAGCAAAAGCATGCGTATTCTGTGACTCTGTGACTTCTCTGTGGTCTACTGGGTGAGAGCAGCAGAGTATTCGGTGATTTGATGGCGCATTGAACATACATAGGGTGTTCGAATGTCCTCAACCACGAGCATTCAATTCATGTCAAACTGGACAAGACGAGGTGAAATTACGTGCTAAAGAAGTTGCGACGCTCAGATTTCGCTATCATTCCTAACAGAAACGGAATCGGTTAATTGTAGATTTCGCTTTTGGAGGAGATAGACAGCTATTCGAACGTGTGAACTTTGTATTTCCAAATGCTTAACAACAAGACTGCGATCGGGAGGCGATCTAACATTGTCGAATCAATAATTTATATGTAGTTTGACAGACTTGTTTCAGTCTTAGTCCCAATCATTTTGCACATACCGATGATCAAAGCGTTTTATTAATAATGTATTTATAACCCGTCAACATATCACAACAGATTTTCAAAATTTGATCGACTCGTCCACTTCTTCATAGCCGGAATTGTCAGTTCCCTCAACGTACACCGAACGGTCATCCTCTTGTTCTTCATCGTTACCCGAGTAATCGACGTAGTCGTAGTAGAACATACTCATTAGTGTAAATATAGCGATAACGACCACCATAGCCGCCGCGAAAACGAACATAATAATTGCCTAAAAGTGCACTTTGTGCTTAAAAGAACTAAGATCGCTGTCTGTGCTTACCAAATCGTCGATCTTTACGATCTTGTCGATGATAATGATGATCATGTCTCCGACGGCGACAGTGATGAGCCAGATGGCGGTGACGACCGATTTGAGCGAAGGCGCGGCTTGACCGTAACTGAACTCGAGTCCCGTGATGGAGAAGAGGATCTCGGCGGCGGTGATGATGAAGTACTGCGGGAGTTGCCAGTAGATGTTGACGGCATTCTTGGGGACGACGACGTGGACGTTGTAGACGTTCGACTGAAACATACTGTAGATTGTGATTCCTGCGCGTAGTGCTTACCTTAACAGTGCGATCATGCAGATTTCCGTCCTTTGCAACGGTCAGCGTGTAAATTCCGCCTTGGCCGCTTATCGTCATGGTGACATTTGGAACGAGCAGAGTTTGCAAATCGCTTCTGGCAGGAGTGCGGTCAGTTCCAGACGGCTGCTTGTTGAACACGTAGAAGAGTTGGAACTTGCCAGGCTTGAGATCTTGATGGCCGAAACGCGAGCCGACGGAATTCCGCCGTTCAACGAGAAGAGCGGGATGTGGGTTCCCTCTTTCCAGATGGCGTAAATACGGTTCCGAGGATCGCAGTGAGGATCTTTCTCGTCATACTCGCAGAGAGCGATAGAGCCGTTGTAGGAGTACTCGGTCTGCTGATCGTATGTGAGATTTTGGCAGTTGTTAGTCCAATTTGCTTCCGCTAGCGGGAATCTTGAGCACGGCACCAGAAAGTCGAGACTGACGCTCGATTCGCCCTCTCCTTCTTGCGGCTTTTTCAAATTCGACGTGTCAGAGAGAATTCCCTGTGGGGTGACGGCGATGTAGTAGGTTTGTCCTCCGTAGAACTCGTGTTCGTATGACAGAGGGGCGCTGTCGTATTTGAAGCATTCAGTTCCCGAATACTTGATCTTCAGGGTCATGTTGGTTGCGTATCCAACATTGAAGTGGTAGAGTTGTTGCACGTTGTTCACTTTGTCGTCCTTGAGCGACTGAAACGTATTATTTGTTAAAGTCTTGCTTTCGAAAGCTTAAGATTACGTCGTTAGGGAGGATGATCTTGGTGGGATATCCGTCAGGCGTGACGTTGATGGTGCAATTGGGGAAGACGTTGATCACCGAGACAAAGGCCATGTTGTTGCCGGGAACGTCGGGAAGAGTTTGCTGAAAGCAACGATGAAAGAACGGAAAATAACTCAGAATTCCTACGTTCACTTTGAGTTGCACAAATCCACAGACCGCGAAGGAAAGAGCGGCGAGGAGACCACCGGCGACCATCTTTCTCAACGGCCTAAACAGATTGATCAAGTTTCAAAGGAGCGAAAACGAGGCTACGTACGTGCAACGAATTCCGCATTTCTCAATGGTCGGGTAGATGAATCCTTGGAAGATGGGAATGAAGATCATGATGAGAACGGCGTTGACAAGCGACATCTGATCGGGAAGAATGTTGAATCCGGGCCAGATTTCGGAGTTCATTTCCACAGCTTGGATGATCCATCGGGAGCCCTGAGAAGTACAAAAATGAGAACAGTGATCTTTGAATCAGCGCTGCTGCCCCGCAATGACCCTCTTATCACTTAAGCTGTTGACTGGTTTTCTCTTGTCAAATGCAAAGTTGACTCTGCTTTTAGTTCGCTTATCATTTAACAAACCTGTTGATCGTAGAGCGCCCAAAACATCGGCACCGGCAGCATCATTACGGTAACGCGAACGAGCGATTTGCAGTCGTCGGCAATTGCTGCTGCGCGCACTTCTCTCCGACGCGTTTTCCCTTCACCGCCAACGCGAGGCACTTGGCATCATCTTCGCACTTGTGGTTGTCGAGGTAGTGGTCCATCCAGTGCTCTCGCTTGATCTTCCAGTAGCGGAAGAAGTTGAAGACGGCGGTCTGAAAATTTCTGGTTTTGTGATGATTTGAAACGATTTACTCACGCAAATAGCGACAAACGCCTTCTTGATGATGTTCTCCTTGGGAGGGATCTTCTTGTAGGAAACAGAGCCGACCATGTAGATTATAGTAGCCAAAACCATGAGGCCGGCGGGAACACCGAACGCCAAAGGATAGCAACTGTCGTGGCCCATGCAAGGCATCGTTCGGAAGATTGGGGTGATAGCCATGGAGATCGTTGATCCGGCGTTGACGGTGAAGTAGAAGACGGAGAAGAAGATGGAAATCATCGTCGTGTGGTGGGCAGGAAACTGATCGGCACCGAAGGACGACACACAAGGCTTGATTCCTCCCGTTCCAATACCGATGATGATCAATCCGGCAAAGTCGAGCCACGGATGCACGGAACTAACTTGTCGAACGTGGATGAGACCGCCAGAACGACGTTGCCCATCGCGTAGACGATCGAAACGGTGAAAATGGTCCAGAAACGACCGATGTAGCCGTCGGCAAGAATAGATCCGATCAGCGAACACGCGTACGCGACCACTGTGAAACCGTGGTAGAGTACGGTAGCGTCGTCGGAGCTGAAGCGAAGGATGTTCAAGAGATAGAGGGTCAGAACTGCGCGCATTCCGTAGTAAGAGAATCGTTCGCAGAATTCGTTTCCGATAATGCAGAAAGTGGATTTCGGCCAGTGCTTGACCATCTCTTTGAAGCCCTAAATGTTCGAAATTCAGTTTCAAAAAACTGCAGGGAGACTACCGTACCTGTGGTTCGGGCTCCAATTCGTGTTTGAGACGGCATCGCAGCCTTCCAAGAGACCTAAACAAGCAAATCATTAAGACCTGAAGCCAAAGAGCAGCAAATTGAACCTTCTCTCTCCTGTGCTTCGGCCATTTTAGAGTCAGACAGAGAAGGGGATAGATGGGCGAGTTATGCAGCCGCTGCACCCGAGGGACAATGACTTATCAGTGCGGAAGAAGGGAAGAAGGGACAGTGCCACCCGGCGGGAAAGGGCAGTGGTCAACCCGATTTAACTGTAAAACAGAGGTTATCACTATGAAGTTTGGCGCCGTCGGCCGTGCGTCCGTCAAAGAGCGACAAAATCAAACATCTCAAAATGGGACGAGAAGAAGAAATGACCACCGCACGCACCACCGTCGCCGCTCCCTCGCTTATAAGCAAGCACGCAGCAGTTGATAAGAAAAAGCGCACAAACACGGAGAAAACTCTCGAAGAGGTCAAAGTTTGAGTGAATTGCTGTCAACGCCTTTCCCTACTGATCTCACTCTCAATTTGAGGCCTCATCTCGCTCGCTCGCTCTATCGTGCGCACACACTATGACTACACCCCGGTGAGTAAACTAACAAATAATAAACAAATCGCAGAATGTGAATCAAGGAGAGGGAGAAGTTGGTCAGCTGTGAACGCGCGGCGGTCTCCCTTATGATCAGTACAGCCCGCCGTTCTTTCGTCGATTCACCGCAAGTGCGAGAGAGTAGTCTTGAAGATCACGTGTCTCACTATGACCGACGTTTGTCGGTGAAAACACGTCTGCGTCTATCGATTGGTCATTATCAGAAGCACTTAGGAAACCAGCAATGTGCCCTTTTCGGTGCATCAAAACAGGGATCTGAGCGAAAACGGCGCGATCAAACTACAGGCAAAGGTCATTCAGAAACGCGGAAGTGCGCTCGCAAAGGCGATGGTCAGCAAGCGGCGATTGGACGCCGATCGATTGGATGAGACGCGAACCTCTCTTTATCTGCCCTCTCGCACCCAAAGATGGTCGGCGGCGGTCCACTCGGAGATCATTTTTTCATTGCCTCTTCCATACGGATGCACATGTGCGTCAGCGGCTGTCTGTGTGGTGGACGCGTCGTGGCGGAGCCAAACGCAAAGGAGGACGACTACCTGTTAACGGGGAGCAAGAAAAAATAGATTATTTCACTTTTGACGACCTTATATAGGAAATGAAGCATTGCTTCTGAGAATTAAATGCTAGTGTGATTCAGTCACTATGACGCGATGTTCTCTAACGCTCAAGTTTTAACACTTAACCCTCTTCTGTTGATAGAACAAAAGATTCCTTTACACAGACACTCCACAGTTTACGTCTCTACTAGAAGGCTACAATGGACCTGTAAAAGGTATCTGGTAATCTACGTGATACAAGAGCGTTGTCTGCTCGTTTCCATTTACTTTGAAGCACTTTTCCTCAATAAACTACTGTAGATACAGCCATCGATCATCCTTATCACAGCTTTTTTAGTTTTCAACACGTAGGGCCCTTATGTTAACCCAAAGTGGTCATTTCGTGTCTAAATTTGATTGATTTACGGTCTCTTAGAGGATTAGACGGCGGACGCAAAACCTTTTTTAATGAAGAATCGCTGTTACAGTATTAAGTTGCATCGCTTTTTGATTGAAAACAATTGGAACCAGAAGATTCACTTCGAAATCAGAAATCTCAATTATACATGACTGAGTCAAAAACTCAGAAAACATTCTAAGATATTCCAAATTTAGCTCACACAGCTTGTCTTTATCACTTCCATTGCTTCTCTGAACATCCGCTTCACATTGTGCAAACAAGCGTTGTCAAATATCTGTAGCGTTGCCAATTTTTATCTCAGTCTACAGTCAGCAGCTCTACTGTTACTACGATGCTCACAGTTTGATAGACGGAAATAATCGGATTGGACCTTTAAAAGCGCGTCGTCTGATGATCACAGTACCAAAAAAGCGAGCTGATGAGTGGAGGATTGGAGTGGAGGATTGCTAACTCATACCGAGCTGAACTTGAGTTGAAGCTAATTTGCATAAGTACACAAAACAAGCCTCACCATTTCCGTTACACGAGCGCCCTTCGCTGAACTTCCTCGTCTTCGCGTCCATGGTGACGATGTGTTACCCTGAAAGAAGATAAAAGATGACAATGGGTCGACAATGCAGTGCAACATCAACACGCACAACAAGGCGCCCACAGCGTAAACAAGCGACCCATCATTGACAATAAGTCAGTAAGCGAGTGAGTGAGAAACGATAGCGCCCTTAACTTCCGTGCACCGCCGCTCTACCAACCGCAGTGAACAAGAGCGCACAAAAGGAACAGCTAGCTTCCCGCGGAGCTTATAAGCGAGCAAGAAGTGCGTTGGAATGACGCAGTTCAGTCGCGTCTTCAGGACCAAGACTCGAAACAGTAGAAGCATCGTCATTATCTCTCTTTTCTTTTTGCATTCTTCACTCTCGCCGTCTTCTTGTGTGCCTGGAGCCGTCTTATCAATGCGCTAATCAAGTAAAAGAAACGCTAGAGTGAAAAGTAAACTGTATACCTAACGAGCGCTTAACTATTCGAATAATTTCGTCCAATAAAAACACAGAGAACGCCCAAAAAACACTCAGAACAGTGGATTTTCCGAACAAAAAGCGGCTAATCCTCCTCGTAAGATGGATCATGCGAAAAAAGGCTTTAACTGATAAGTGCCGCTCCATGATAAACTCTCAGGAAACGAGCGACACAAGAGACGAGCGCTAGGAACGAGGGTGCACGTGGCGTTGATAACGAGGACTGCTGAGCGCTACCTAAGCTGTTTCATATAGAGGTTTACGCGGTAGAAGGGGGAAAAATTTACGTTTATCTGCGACAAAAGGCTTTGCTGCACCAATTGTAGCACCTAAATGCTATAAAAAAAGATACCGTAGTCGAGAATGTCAGTTTTCGAGCTTGCAGAAAGGATTACAGAATGGATTACAGAAGCAAAATGATAACAAAACGGAGGAAAAATTGAAACAGAACACTATCTCGTCGCTATCGTCAGAATGTTGATAACTTTTCGCACTGGTTGCACAAAATTTATGGCCCGTGATGGGCGCTACACAATTGTACATGTGAACAGCGAGAGTGAATCGTTGTGATAGTGGTCTTTGCTCGCAGCGCTTTGCATTTTAGCTAAAACTTACTGCTGATTGCGAGCAGCGCAGCTTTGGCGCTAAGAAAGGAAACAGCAGAGTTCAGCAACAATCAACAATGAAATGAGTTTGGGATCGCAGTGATGTAAAATTAAAATTGAAATACATTTTGCAAGAACTGGATTCTAGTCTGAAACCAAATTTTGTAAAGGCTATTTAAAAGATTACTAGACCGTCAGTGAACGTATAAATCCATAAATTTATAATGCAATATGGAACATTTTCTTAACAAAGTTGACATCAACACTTCAAATGATGCTATTAGGATTTTAATTGACTCTTTCATGTGCTCAAGATCGAAATTAGATTGAAATGCAGCACCTTAACTGCCGCTAGTTTAGGTTAGCTGCCTCAGTTCTTTAGACTAGTTATGCGCTTACTACGCTTCGTAGAGCAATATTTACGACGTTTTTTGACCGGCGCTAAAATTACTCTCCGCTCCTTTGGTTTGGAGCGATTAAAGCCGCTCCAAACGGCAACATTTCTGGTCAGAAAGTAAAAAGCATGAGGTAATTGTTAGCCCAATGGAGGCAGAGAAAACAACTTTGTTGGAATAATAGCAAATGAAAAAGACCAGTTTCAAACTCTCTAAAGCAGTACAATAACTGCCGTAAGCGTGCTACCGCACTTTATATGACATTGCAACATCTAATCAAAGAGATAATCAGTTTTCTGCGTTTATTGTGGGTGCTCAATGAATGTCTTCCTAGCAAAAACGATGAGCGCTTGATAGTGGCTTACCTAGTACATGTTAGGATTCAGCTCCACACTTCAGTGCTCTATTGTCCTTATGTGCTCAGTGAGTGGTACAGATGGTTAGTTCATGGTGCAAGTGAATTTCCGGTGATAATTGCCGCCGCCATGTCGCCGCCGACCAACGAGCCACCATCAAGCGCATCAGGACAACTCGCCGACGGACAAATCGCCGCCGCCGAAATTTACTCTAAACGAGGCGGAATAGAAGATCCAAAGGCACTTGGCACCTAAACTAACATTTCCGTATGCATAGCTTTGTTCGCCGTTTACTATTCGAATGAGAAAACGCCTGAACTTGTTGAAAAGCGTTTATAAACCCAGCGAAAACACAATTACAACAGAACTCCAAAAGTGTTAACTGTTCTGCACAATGACTATGGCTACGCTATGGTTAGCCATACACAGGTTTGACATGTCTTCTGCGCCTTATCGAACAATGCGGCACTGCCAGTTACAGTATGACAGGCTTGAGGTAACGCGAGAGAAAATTACTATATCCGATAACTCCCGGCGGTTACTTGGCGGCAGTAAGAGCGAAAAGTTCAATAGTTGACGATTCTAAGACTTTTGTTTTTGTGTGGTTTACACGATGGGAACAAAAGATGATCCTGATAATGAAGGTTATACGCGAATGAGTTGTGAAGTTGGATTTAAAATTTCTAGAACAAACAGAATTTTCAATCGACTTTCAGACCAAAATTGCATTTTACTTTTAAAATGTTTTGCTTTTTCATTAATTTTTTTTGTCCACTTTAGTGAAACGCACGTCATTTATTTAATTTCATGGGCACAGGGATTTAAGAGTCTTCTAAAAGCCAAAATGCTCAGGTGTTTAGATCGCATCATCGTCATAAATATTTAATTCCAATAATCCTCATATGTACAATCGTGTGGTGTGCATAGTCGAGAACGGCTGTAGCTACCCGTCAAAGAAACAATTCGATTAACCAGTTTACACATTGGTAGTGAGAAGGTGATGGCAAGGCTCCCGCGTGGACCTGTATGCATTGCAGCACTATGCATACTTGGTCTTCCTGTTGATGCACTCGTAGACGATCAAACCGCAACCGAGAAGGAACAAGAACAGTCCTACTGTCATGTAGGCGATTCCCAGAAAGTAGTTCTTCGGGCCGCTCCAACTCGTCATCGCAATGATGAACGACTTCTCGGAGTTGTATTCGGTCACATTGTAATCTACAAGATTCCCACGTTAACGTGTTCAACGGTCACTGTGCTTACTGTATGTGATCCGCACGGAATAATTGCCCGCGGGTAGGCCATGTTCAAAGACGCCGCCTGAAGTGTTGCGTTCGAGTGTTCGATAGATCTTTCGGAAGTCGGGGAGCGGAGCGGTGTTCATCCAAACGATGAAATCAACGTTCTCAAAACCGTATTTTGTGTCGTCGTTACCCAATTCGCAGATGCTCTTCTGCCAGTCGCGTGGCTTTGATGTGTTCTAAAAGCGTGCATTTTGAGACGATTGGTGGACAGCGGGCAAAGCCAACCTGCAGACGGTCACAGAGAGTTTGATTGTTAAGATGAGGATTGTGGTATTTCCTGTACTCGTAGGGTCGGACGACGTTGTTTGCTGAGAAAGGCACTTCAACAACGGTGTCATTCTCACCACTGTAGGTCATCGAGAAAGTGTCTGAAAACGATTGAGGAGCTATTTTCCGAGGATGAGAGATGGATGGTTAAGAAGCAGAGCGCTCAGTGCCTTGAACAGAGCTTTAAGAAGCAGATTCTTCTCGTTGACTAACAAAGCAATCTAATTGGTTTCACTATAAAATTAATCGATCGTGCGATCTGCGCAAACTTGCTTTAATTGTTTTAATTGCGAAATCTGTAGTTTGTGGCTGAACGTGCGGCATTCGTTCTACCAACATGCGGTGGATCGATTTCGACAGCTTTGTCGTTAGAATAGCCGTTTTTCGTTAGGTCTAATGAAACGTAATCCTTACCGTTGAACATCGAATTTGCAACTGAACCACAAGGAACAATGGGAATCGGATTGCCGGTACTGTTGTCGTACTGAAACGGCTCACAGTCGTCCACAGAGTTGATTGTCCCCGCTAGTTGAACGTCGTTTCTGGACCGAATGTACTGCCGACTGTTCTGGTAGTAATGTGAGAGGCCGTAGTAGAATGTGACATCACCCTAAAGTAGAAGTTGTTAATTCAAGTAATTCGGATTAAATTCTAAAAGAACGTTAATTCAATTCATCTTCTCATCGTTCAGCCTTCAATACAAGAGAACCTACTGATGATCTCGAATTTTGTGCTAAAACTCACCAGAAAAGGTTCCGACAAGATGACCGTATACTCGCAGATCGGTCCATGCGGCAGCCGAGTATTCAACACATGTTTCGCCATCTTCTGACCAGCTGTAAGACAATTCGTGTACGGTATCACAACCTCCTTTGCGTGTGTTGCACCAAGATACAGAAATATTCCGAGCACAATGAACGCAGATCCAATGAGAATGAAAACAGGATAAATGCATTTAGCTGTGAGGAGCGGTCTCCATGCGCTCAGACGTTGCTGACAAAAATTTGATTCTAAACATCATAAGTGGCATTGCAGCGAAGGCTTAAAAGTAGTACCTGATGGCTTATTCCGCTTGCCACGATGGATCTTCGGCAGATCGTCTGGCATCTTTTGTTGCGACTACAGCCTGGCGCGCATAACACGAGTATTCACAGTAAGGAGCCGCCAACGAGAGCCAATTGAACCTGAAGAAGACGATGAGTGAAAAGTGAGGCGGTTGACGCGCAATGTGAAAAGCTACAAACTCCAGGCGATGAGCGAACGAGCGTAGTTAAACAACTCTATTGTGCTGCGTTGCTGACTAGTCGTTGACTCTGCGCACGCTTGGACCTCAAACGACGATCGCGCTGACTTGAAGGGACTTGAAGAGAATGGCAAAAAGAGTGCGAAGAGCGGCGAATCCACAAATCAAACACCAACGGAAGTCACAGGTTAGTTACAAGTAACAGTAGTGTTGCACGCGCGCAACACAGGAATCTCGAGTAAAGTAGACGCGCACACAGACACACAAAATCAAATCTTTCGTGATTTTTGTCACAAAAAGCCAAGAAGACGAAAGAGATTGGACGGAGAGGAATGAGTCACGAGCGCTAGTCTCTCTTGATAGCTTGCAAAAAAGTTGTTCATTGTTTGCTTTCTTCACCTATTGTCGCATTTTGCGCTTTTTTAAGCCTTGGAATTATGAGCAAAAAGCTTAAATCTCCATTTATCGAGTAGATCCTACCGTAGCTGGCTGATGAACTCATCTAGAACTTGACGGATCACCTTTAAACTTGGTTTTGTGGTCAATGGACAACCCGAAATAGGAAAATAAGAATATAGATGTCAAAGTGAGGAGTCACGCCAATAAGCCTGATAACAGTCGACCACCCCGCACTGCCCTGTAGAATCGATCGATGCGGCCCGGAAAATTCTAAACGCACGAGAGGCGCAGTTGAGACAGTGACGCATGCAGAAGATGCGACAAACCAGAGTGAAA
Source organism: Steinernema feltiae (assembly GCA_007213375.1). Classification (NCBI taxonomy): domain Eukaryota; kingdom Metazoa; phylum Nematoda; class Chromadorea; order Rhabditida; family Steinernematidae; genus Steinernema; species Steinernema feltiae. The sequence continues at coordinate 65,859 of MQUG01000159.1, forward strand.
ATGCGTTTCCTCCGCGATTAACTCAACGAATCGCGCTATTTGGTTCAAGCCGAAACGCCCGCGCCCTCTAACTTTCCGGATGATTGAGGCGCTGATGGAGGCGAAGAAGAAGAAGACGAGGATGATGATAGAGAGAGAAGAAAAAAGAGAGAGCGGCAAACAAAACCGTCTTGCGGAAGACCTGCTCCAGTCGAGCAAACAATCACGCATGCATCGCTTGTACTTGTACCTGCGGGCTTCGCGCCGGTCACAATGGCGGAAGTCGGGCAAATATTCGTGCAGCAGCGCAATGCGGCGGTGACGATCACGTCGGATTGATGATTGTCATCAGGTGCTGATGGTTTGCAGATTCGTTTCGTCCGCAGAAGTCAAGAAGCGGTAAAAACGAGAGAAGAGAGTTTGTTTAACGAGTGGTACAGCGCGCTTTTAACAGCTTAACCCCTTGATCCTCGTCTGTTGTTGGCAAATATCGAAAGTGTGGCCAAATATTGGAGTAATTTTCGGTTTGAATCGTTCAAATTCTGTTTTGAATTACTCCGGCAAACTGCGAAACATGCGTTTGCTGCCACAGAGCAGAGTCAAATGGTCAACATAAATTTGGTCTTTTCAAATTTGTTTTTGGTTGAATTGAAGTTGAAACTTCCGTTTCTGTTGGGCGTTCAAGTCTTCTTTTTTGCTTTGAGGTGCGCACCTTCCGTTCGATTACGAATATTAGAGGAAAACCAAGCTTCCACTTCACCAGAAACAAGTCAGTTTGCTCGTGTACTAAACAAAACGGAATTGAACGAACGTCGTCTCACCGCGATGACAGATTTGCTCCGCATAGGTCAAGTTATAGAATTAGAGCAAAGTGGAATGTTTCGTTTGGCCTACGCTCTTTCAGTGTTGACTCACACAATCCATTTCTAGTCTTTTGCGATCATGTGATGTTTAGTTTGAAAATCCTATTTTCAAAATACAAATGTTATTCCAAAAGGCAGTTTCAATTTGGGAAAGTGACATTTTAATCGTTAAATGGTAGAGATCTGGTGCCACTGGTACTCGAAATACCATTTTGTGACCTTAGAGACCTCGAAGCAGTCATGCGCGGCGAAAATTCAAATACCATCGTTAGCAAACAGAGCAAAAAACGTTGTTAGGTCTGCCCAGGAACGGGCGATTGCTTGTGTGGGTCGTTCTGCAAATGTTCACAGAAACACACACCAACATGACATCATTTTGCTATCAGTTGCCGCTCGAATGGGATTACTGAACAGAAATCGCTTCATTTTCGCCCTTTTTTCAATCCTCTCAAAGGAATGCCAGTTTCTCAACAAACGAAAACTGAGAACAGATTGCAGAGCGCGTCATTCTCCTGGAACAAAGTAGCAAAACCCAGAATACGGACTGTTAATAGTAATTTATAAAGCTTTAAGTGCGATGAACATATAAATATGGTACAGATTACATGAATAGCTTTCTTCGGACACACTATGTTGTACACGTAATCGAGAATGACTGCATCTATGTATAGAAAGAATAGTTGTTTTTTTCAGAATCGAGAAAAGATTTCGCCCGCAACGCAATTGAACACCCATTGAATTTTGCAAAAAGCAAACACGACACACCACAGCAAGAAAGAAGGAGATTTAGAGGAGAATTAAGAGGAAGAGAGGAGAAAGTGTACAAATTCTAGGAGAAGTGAGAGTAAAGCGCACAGTGCAGCATAATTAAAGAGATTCACGGTGAGACTGGCGTTTGAGTTCACTATTGCTTTCGATTGCATCTGCAACGCAGCGCAGATGCATCTAGACCGGATTAGAGATTTGTTGTTGTTTCTGTGAGATATTTGGAGAACTTGATCGTAGCGGCAGTTGCGACAGTACGGTAGATGACTGATGCGTACGTGCATCGCTTCCTCGGCTGTTGGTCGGCCCCGACCGCCAAAAGCGTTCCTGAAAGTTGGCCTTTGGATGCTTTCGTTGTGATGTCTGATTACCTCGTCCACGGCAATTTGCGCTTCAGCTCCTGATCGCTCTCGTCTTCGTCCGAATCAGTGAAACTCATATCGTCCAGATCGTCGGAGCAGACCGATTCGCATTGACGTCGTTCGAAGATGACCCGATTGAGAGGGAGTGTGAGGCACGGCGCGTGGTATTTCGGGATTATCGGTAAAGGTTCGCGATTATGACAGCGAGACAAAAGCTGCTCCGACTGTCTTAGAGGAGACGCCTTGTGTTCCGTCCGCTCAGCCAACTGTTCGCAGCTTCCATCAGCAATGCGTGGAGAAGCGGATCGTCCCATCATCGACTGGATCATTCGACCGGAAGTCGATCCTTTGCGCGATGGAGTCGCGGATGCCGAGCGGGTCATCAGTTGTGGAATACGTGATCGCGGTAAAGAGGAACAACTGGCTGGCGATCGGTAGCTGCAGGCGGTCATGACGCGTCGTCTGAAGCTGTTTGTGTTCGGTGAGTTCATTGGAGTTTTACTGAAAAGTTCGGATTAATGATGATTTTAGTTAATGATTAATGATGTGATTTCATCATTATTGAAGGAAAGGGCGCCTCAAATCATGAAACAACAAGCTGGAGCTCTAGCTCAATTTTGTCTTTTAAATCCAGTCATAGCACGGCTAAGCGTGCTGTCAACCTTAGCTATACTCCACAGCCTGAATTCAGCACTACTAGTGATAGTGCATGCTTCAGAAGGCTTAGGCCTACTTGTACCGATCACCGAGCGAATACTTACTTGTTCATGTTCATATCAACCGAACAATTCCAGCTTTTGACGATGCCGTAGACCGAACTATGAAGCATGTTCTGCTCATCGGACGAGACGCCGACTGAGGTAGATACGAAGGACGACGATCGCGCAGAGTCGGACTGCGACGAACCGAGTTCCCAATTTATAGACGATGTAGAATTTCTAGGGAGTAAAATGTGGATACTGTGGTGTGAAGTGGCGGAGATGACGGACGACGACGATGGCTAAAGAGCTTCATCGCCTTGCCGAGACTCCAGCGGGAACGAGACCGCGAGCCCTGGGAAACATGGAAGTCGCATCTCCAGTGCCCATCGTTCCTATTTTTGTGAGTGCGTTGCGGGCAACGGCGTTTTTTGAATGGCTAGCAGAAGTAATCCTGAATGATTAATCAGTGGATTCGGCTGTCTTTGAGAGCGAGTGCACGCATACCTAGAAGAACTGACACTCTTCGAAAGGGGTATTCTAGAGTCTCTACGCGGAGTGGGTAGATGCGCCGCATCAATAACCATGTTGTCCGTTTCTTGCTCTTTTCGGTTCTGAAATACGAGGATTAGAGAATCACGCAAATGGCATTTGTTTGAGCCAGACGTTAGGTTCAAACGAGGGCGACTGACCTTATTGTAGAGCATCAGCGATTTCTGATAGGACGTAGTGTGCTGCGGCAACTGCTCCAAGTGCGCAAAAGAGATCACGTTCTCGCCACTGAAACGCATAATCTCCTCTGGGATGAAGAGCTCCTCATCTTCATAGCCAACAGCGGCAGCAGTTGCCGATCGCACCACTTTTCGGCCCATTCGGTGTCTCAGTCGGGTCAACGATCCCTTCTCGTAATCGGATATCGGGCGCCGCATTCCCATCACCGAGACCGGTCGCTTTGCGTTATTCGCCGCCGGCGGGAAACTTCCGGAGTTTGTTGACACTGACACATCGCTTCCGCCGGTGCCGAGACCGGAATCGACCATCCGCCGGAGAGTGTCGTCGTCGGCGGTCGAGGGCATCGCGTTGCTCTCAAACGAGGAACTGCTTTTCGGTCGCTGTTGACCCGGCATCAGGATGAACCAGTCCAGTTCGTCCTCGTCAAAGTAGGCGCGCTCCTTGAGTCTCTCGCGCACGTCGGTGGGAATGAAATTCTCGACAATCAACAGCCTGAACGCAAGATGTCAGATAGGACGAGCGGGAAGCGAACACTACTTACTTCAATTTCAATTCTTTGTTGATCTCGCTGAGCGAATTCTCGAGGTCCTGACGTTCTTCGGAGTGCGCAATACTACTGTCGTGAATGTCACTTTTGGTCTGAAATTCGGCCGCTATATCATCAGCAGCAGTGGATCGACCCAACCTGCTGCAACTTGGCGACCATCTTCTTCAGTTTCTTCGTCTTCGCCTCGACTTCTTGCCGAAGATTCGTGAAAGTTTGATGAATCTCTGCGGTGTTATCGTCGTGTGCTTCCAACTGCTGAACGATTTCTCGTTCTCGGACGCTGCAAACAGACGTTTAAATGAGCTCAAAGCGGTCTATCTTACCTTTTGCTCAGCCAACTCTATCCTCTTCTTCTCAAGTTGGCGTTGTTGCTCTCTGGTCTGATCGACCAGGTTGCCATCGCCAGACAGCAACTTGCTCTGCATGGTACGGATTTTGGCGGCAACTGCATTCTGAGCTTCGCGTTCTTTTGCGAGTTTTAACGCATTTTCCTCCATTTCGGAGAGAATTTTGCGCTTTTCATCGGCAATGAGATTAGTGTCGGCGAGCACGGCGCGACGATCTTCTTCGAGCTTCTTTTGTTGCTTGCGGAGATGCTCTTCTACTTCTTGCTCCACTAAAAGCCAGGAGGACCTGTGAGTGACCAGGGAACAACAAAACGCACCATCTCCCAAGTCGCTATCCTCTCTTACAGCAGTGGTTGAGATGATCGCTCGTTTTGGCTTCTCTTTTTTGCCAGCTGAGGTTGTTCGTTTTTCCAGAATCGACCGGAGACGTTGGATTTCATCCTGAAACTCAACAGATGACATAATCCATTTGCACCCGTTTCAACGCTTAGAATTCGCTCTGTTCTATGTTTGTGGGCAATTTTAGAACAAGTGCGCCAACGGTAGCGGAGTTCAAAACAAGTTGTATTCACTACATGAAGAGAAGAACGCATTTCTGAATTTCCATTGAACATGGTGAATGAATTTCAGTGAAGTTGGTACATTGCTCGCAGGTCAAACACTTCTAACGGTTGTTCTACAAAGCCTTGTAAGCCAATAACTAGGCCAAACCATTAAGGTAATTATAGTATGGTTAACTAAGAATAAAGGTTAAGCGCGTTACGACTAGGTACCAAATTCTCGGACGTCAGGATGACCGGAGACGCCAAGTTGTCTTTCGATGAATTTCAACTTTGACGACAATTTAAATACTAATCTTTACCTGGAATTCCCTCAACAGCGCATCCTTTGGATCTTCGTTGATCTTTGGTTTGTTCTTAATATTCTTCGCTCGATTCGCGTAGCGCAACGTGCCCAGCGACTCCTCAAAATTGTATGAAGCAGGACCGATGTTGGCGACCATGACGGTTTTCGAATTGCCACCAAGGGAATCTGCAAAGCATTTCTATATTAACCCAAATATAATCCTCCTACCCTGCAAGAGACGAGTCAACTTGGAGTCTCGATACGGAACGTGAGTGGATTTGCCATCGACCAACGCCGATATCACGTTTCCGAGTGCGGAGAGCGATAGATTGATTTTCGTGGCCTCTTTTAATCGTTCCCCGACGGCACCCGTTTTTGTTTGTCTCTCGCTTCCGGCCAAGTCAACGAGGTTTAGGCGGCCAACTCTGCAGATTGACCAATTTGCATCTATGCGCATTCTGTGGACAAACCTGATGTGATTTTCGCCGTCTAACCCCGGCTCGCTGCACTCGATTGTTATGATGAAAATGGCGTGGGAACGACTGCTGTGTTCATTCATGTTTGTTCGACTGAAAATACGTTGACATTTGAAGAATAACAGTGGGCCAAGGGAAAACGCACCCGACCGACCGGTTCGAGTTTCCCACTGACATGACGTGCTTGATTTCGGCGACAGATTTAGTGACAAACGTCGACAGATCTTTCACATAAACACCGACATCCGGCCGCTCCTTCAATTCAAGCCGAGCTTTTGTGTCTTTGTTGAGAAGATCACGAATTTCCTCCTGAAAAACGTGCAGTTGAACAGAGCACAAAAGGGTGTTTTAGTACCTGGTAGATCTCCAGATAGCTCGCTCTAACCAGATACTGCTGATTCTGCGACTGAGCGATATGTTGGAAGATGTGCTCAAACGAGTTCGGAATGACACCTCGCAGCTCTGGGTCATCTGCTACACCCTCCATCGTGAACGTCTTGCCAGTGCCTGTTTGGCCATAGGCGAAGATGGTACCGTTGAAGCCATTGAGCACCGAGTTTACAAGATCTCGAAAAGTCTCGTCGTACAAGTCGATCTGCTTCGAAGTGTTGTCGTAGACCGAGTCGAATGTGAAGCATTTGGCCGATTCGTGGTGATCTTTGGGGTTTTTGAATTCCACTACGCCTCGTTTTGGGTGCATGGAGACGATGCTAAAGCAAGAAGCATCAGGAGTGATCTCTATTGTTTGAGTTTCATTTAGCCCCTACTGGTGGATGCAGAGGCAGCTCTCTATGCCAAGATGCACTCATTTTTCTTCCTTATTTTGATGATTGTTAAAGACAAATGGAACAAAATGTAGTCTAACCAATCAAAGTGTTCGTCATGCCTTCTTTTGACTTCCGTTTTCTCGGAAAATACGTCTGTGACAACTTGTTTGCCTTCTCTCTTCGGTAATTAATGCACTTCTCTCTGTTTTCAACCCTCATATGTCTGTTTCTCAATCAGCGCATAACATCTGTCATCGCCAACAATTTCCGCGAACGGAAACAACGCAATCGAATCAAGAATTCGTCGGCTGTCGTTGTAAATTAAAGCATACGATAATCAAATAATGTGCGCTTTAGACGCGAAGCGAAGACGTCAGGAATGTTTTGAGCAACTTCCGGGCAATCCACTTTCCACCTGCGCTTATTCACCACTTTGTTCTTTCTTTCTCGTTTAGCATTGCCGAATAGGAACATAAAAAGTTATTGCATTGCAAACACATGTGCACGAGACCACACACGCAGTGGAACCGACAACAGTCCGTTCCATCACTCAGTCGCACGTTGTCAGATAGGAAACGACATAACGAAACTCACTTTTGATGGCCTTGTTTGATCTCCTGCTCCGATAAAGGACGACATCGTACGACCACTTTGATCGACTCTCCGCCATTAGTAGCGGCGGCAGCACCGTTTCCGGCGGTTCGCGGTCGCACCGGTAGCGCCATTTCCATATGGGGAATGACCTGAAAAACACAGCTAGAATTACATTGAGCCGCCGCCGTCGCGTCCATAATTTGAAACGATTTTCCACAATTTAAATCCCGACGACCTACTCTCGAACTTTGACTACACGGAGAGAGAGGGAGATGAGTGGAACGAAAGTAGGCTCGTCGTTGCTAGGAGCAACTCGTCATGCGCCCAATTTCATCTTGAACGCCGGGTGGAAACGTGTGTTCACGTCCACACTCTCCCGAGTGCTTGGGCCGCTTACTCACACGCACGGAGGACAATGTGGAAGTAGGCAGTCAGGCTCGTAGGGCTGCTTACCTTCTATCCTCAGCAGCGACCGCGTTTCCCCCAAAAGCGTCGTCACTCGCCTACTATCGACTTGTTGTTTGCCGCATCGCCTCGTTGTGGTGCCAAAGGTGAATGGAATGTCTGAAAATGGGCTCGATGACAATGACTACGATTAGCGTTGCACACGAGTGAAGTGATTCGTTAAACGCGCGACAGAGACACGAATTACCGCGTTCCTTTAATTAGAAGAAGAGCTGCTGCTGCTGTTTACCTGCCCTCCGACCAGTCATCACTCAACGAAACACCACCAACGGCAACCTTTCCCGCTGCTGTTGCCGCCGCCGCCGCAGGTCACCGACACACCGCAAACAGTTAGTAGTTGTAGTAGAAGTTGTTGTCGACGGTGGCCGGCGCCTCGCACTTGCACGCAGACGGCAACACCATCATCGCCAACTCGCACCCGTTCGGTCGCGCTTGCAGTTAAGGCCGAAGAGAGAGGCTCTCGCACTCACACGACGATCGATATTTGCATATGACGATGACGACGACAACAACGAGGACGAGACCTCGGGACGACGCGTCCAGAGCAGCGCAGTATTGGTGTTCTCCGCTTAGGCAATAAGTGGAGTTTCTTGTTCTCGCTGCTCGGAATAGCAAACAGAAGCATTGTAAACTCGGCGAGCCGTCGTGGGGTCAATTGTTCTCGAGTGAGTTTGTGGTGAATGTAAAGTGACCGCGGTTTTTCTCGATTGTTTTTTTGCTCTTCGCTCATTGTTCCTGGTTGATCGCAATTGAGTTTTTCCGCGATTTGGCTTGGGCTGATTGATATTTAATTGGTAAAAAACGCAAATCTCTGTATTGGACAGTCTTTACAGCTATATTGACCAATCTGGAGCCAAATCAGTGAAGTGACACTTACACTACATTCAATCCAATCCACAAAAACAAACAAAACTGAAATTCATTAGAAATTTACAAGCCAAAGGGTAGCATACTCTTCACAGTAATTCAGCACTGCTGAAGCGTGATTTAATTGATTGTTCGCGTTGCTTAATCGCCAAAGAGACAATTGAAATGGAGCCAAAGTTGCTTACAACAACAACAAAAACTGCAATTTACAATAAAGGTCGTCGTGTTGCCAGTCCTACTCTTCACACCTATTCATCCCTGTTTAACAACGGTTCATTCGGTCGAATTCAACTTGAGTTGTCCTCTTTAATCTACGTTCCCAGTCATTTATCTTTTCATAATGCCTTGATAGTGCTGTACAGGGCTTAAAATCAAGAAAAAGTTTATTTAAACAAGGCCAATTGTAACTAAAAAGACCTTCTTAGCATCAAGACAAACGCGCATTGTGTTGAGGAAAGTAGAGAATACACAAGAAAACAACCGAGAATAACAAATCAGTGCACTCTAGTGCAGTGCAAACTTCTTCTAACAAAGTTGGCCTATCGCAAACATGAACTAGAACCTCAACAGGAGCTTCAAAGACCTCAACTTTAAAAGCCTCAAAGACCTCAGCAGCAGGAGCACCGCAATCATGATTGCCACATTCTGTAAATAGCGCTAATGGCAAACAAATTGAAAGAGCTCTAGAATGCGTGCTAAGTGCCATAAACGCAATGCTCAGTCGAGTGAGCGATCAACAACTCATTAAAAGCAGACAGAACAGTCGAGAAAAGCGGATCTCCACTAATGGAGAGAACTCTCTTTTGTCCCCAGTCCTTCGCAGTAATTAAACAAGCGATCGCACACAAAGACGCGCCTACCACCACGCCACACGAATGGTGCCGCCGCGACGATAAGAAAGTGCACATTGGAGTCGCGGCCAGCGGAGTCACACAACAGGTGCGATTGCCGCGGCCGGTGGCATGAATATTTATGCTGCAAATCGCGAAGAAAACTAAATCACGGCCGCTTTTTCAGTTTCTCCGTGAAATGACGTCGTAAAACATCTTGACAATCAACGTGGCAACGTCGTAAGTGCCAGAAATCAGCGGCCGCTGAGCCGAGCGCACCAGGAACAATGCGATGAGTGCCAATTTCCACCACAAGCAAAAGGCTGCTGCTGTCTTAGGTTGGAAAACGGCCGCATGGACGATGGCGTCTCAGCAGAGGAGCAAACGTCATTTGTCATGCGCGTGCCGACAAAGCGCCGATTTGCAATTGATGTAATAAGCATTCCAGCTGCCCTGTTGTGGTGATCTCAAACAGACATCTACAAGCGCAGTTTGAAAACTGTTCAAATTTGAATAAAACAATCTGCCTAGAGGAAGCTGCAGGAGAAGCTCTCAGATCAACATACTAACTGTATGGCTGAATAAATCAGTTTTTGATAAAACGCGATCACGCCCGAAAGCAACGGTTGACGCGACAATTCGGCCAAATTCTCGTTTGATTTCCGTGTCAAGAATGCAAACAAGCTGTCAGAGCTGTAGAGTTTGACTCGTGCCGCTATTCAGGACTAACATCAGCAGTGTTTATTGAGATTTGTCATCTCTCTATGTTCAATGAATGAACGAGATTCTTATATTTTTGTGTGCGTAGCGTATTACTTCAACTGGATTTCGAGCAAATAACGGGGAAACAGAGTATTTAGAGGAAAAATAAAGAAAGACGTTGGGAAAACCAGCTCAATTCTCGCCGGGTAAATTCCAAGTATAGCGCTTTAGCCTCGCTGCCATGATAGCTCAGTTGGGAGAGCGTTAGACTGAAGATCTAAAGGTCGCCGGTTCGATCCCGGCTCGTGGCATCTATTTTTTGTTTTACAACAACTGCAGACTTCACCGCTAATCTAGAATTTATGGGTTTGTTATTGTTCGATCAAAAAAGCTGACGCCGTCGAAGTCTGCGTCGTCGTCGTTGTGGTCATTTCACTATCTCGTTGTCGACGCTACGAGCTCCTCGTCTTCAAGAACAGCGATTGCAACATGAAACGCGCAAAGAATCACAGCAACAAAACAAACGTACTAGAAGGAGAGTTCTCTGCAGTGCAATTTGAGTTCAAATTCGCTTTTGCCGTGTGATCGACAATGAGAACAGCGTACTTCAATCTAAAATCCTTCGATCGAAACTGGGAAACAGTGCTTGTTTGTGGATACTTTGCTTCGGGACGGGCAACCCGATCATTTATTCTGGTTCAACGCTCTGGCCCCGAGAACGACCGAAATATTCCACATAACGTGCAAACTTTGGCATAATTCGAAAATTCCCACAAGTAGCAGAAATTGATTCATGCGGACATCCCAGCAGTTTGCAAAACCTCAATTCGCGAGCTGGTGTTGTCGGTGACCGCTTCAGTCATTGTGTCTTGGAGGTTCTACTACTCCAAGACAATCGTCTTAAGAACTGTTCTTCTCGGAATTGCTCCGAATGAAAACTGATGTTTAAGAAGAAACAGCAGGGTCTTATTTTTAAGCCGAAATTTGCTGCTCTGAGGATGACATCAAGAGTGGTTGATAGAAACGACGAAGCATGCGACGGTGAAGCGATTCGTGTCTAGCAAACTGGCGGAGGATTTCAGAATGACTGCTTTGCAGCGCAATGAACAGTTCGTTTTGAAAAAACGGACTACTTCGACGGCAAAAAATTGGTTGCTTTCCGTGTTTGAGTCATGCAGAGTCATTGCAATAAAACAGATTGACACCAACCTTGAAGCACTGATACGTTGCTGAGAATATAGCTCCAACATAACATAGTGACATCGCTGCCATGATAGCTCAGTTGGGAGAGCGTTAGACTGAAGATCTAAAGGTCGCCGGTTCGATCCCGGCTCGTGGCATATACTTTTTCCTTGCTCAACAGCAAGCGATGTGTTTGTTTGCTTGGCTCGTTGTGAACACCTATTTTTATTCAGAGAAGCTAACAAACATCGGATGTTCCTTCTGTTTTAATTCACTATTTTGCCATTGTCTGTGTGATGCAATTGGCGAGTTTGCTTCTAAGTTGTTGAGCAACTGAGCACCAGGATGCGAAAGTCATTCGTTTACTTCTGGTTCTTTTAGTCCATTTGTCTGTGGTAATTATCGATTTGTTTCCTAACAGCAGTATGCAAACGTTCACCAAAGCAGGACTACCGTCAGAATAGTTCGGCACCAGCTTCATAAAGGCGCTGACGATGACGATAACTACGCGCTAGGTTCAGCTAAGCCTGTTTGCCTTAGTCTCTTAGCCTAGTTTCTTGGCTTACACGGCTTCGTAGTGCCCCACACCCAATCGTCCAGGCGCCGAATCGGCTTTTACGTGCCGATCCAGAAATTAAACCGGCTCTCTAAGTAACCTCATTTTGCCCAGGCTCGGCAAGAATCTTGCCGGCTTGCGGCTCAAGCTGATTGCGCGCGTAATGCCGGACAGATTTGTGAAATCCGGAGTTTTCAATAGTTTCCGGTCTTTGTTTTTTTGTTATTCAACTTGTAAGGTTAAACGATTAAACTCACAGGAAAATGCACTTGTAGTTTAGTCACTTTTCGACATGCCCAACAGGATCGTGACTCAACTCGAGAAGATTTTGTAGAAACAACCCGTTCGCAACTCGGTTCATTTCTAAAATTGAAGCTAATTGCATAGACATCGCGCTAGACTTAGTTTAGGCCTGTCTTTAGCTTTTATCCTAGATGTTTTGATTTCATTTGTCCGGGGGTCTTTGTCCTTTCAATCACCCAATCCTACCAGCTTATGATCTTCCTCCATACCTCAACTTGTCAAATGCCGGGCTGAAGTTGACGTAGGCCATTCGACAGCGGATGTTTATGTCTCAAAGCGAAACGCTGGTTTTGGCGGCCGGCCATAGGTCCATTGAAGGGTAAGATGTCTGACCAAGATAAATCGCCTTTTCAAACCACTTTTGTAAAGAACGTTGGAATGAGAAAGATGGAAAGTGCAACACAGAAGCGCATTGAATTGGATGAATTGGCGTGCCGACCCAGGACATGCCTTCTCCCTGCTTTGGTAAGACGGCGCAGCTGCAACGTCTATAAAACCAACGCGCACCGCTCGTCCTGTATTGTCCTTTTGCCTCTGAACGCAATCTACCGTCGTCATTCGGCCGTCCAGACCGACAAGGGCAGGCGGTTGTCTCCGACCACTGTCGCTCCCTCGCTTGCTTCTATTCGCTGTAATTCTCATTTCTGTCTAAAGATCCACTAATCCCCCTTATTCTCAAACATCAGAAAGAGGCTCCATTGCGCGTTGTCCTCATTCTCCTTTGAAATTACCTTTTCCAATCGTATTCGCCCATTGTTTTGCTCCTTAGAGACTGAAGTTGGCGCTTTAGAAAATACCGGATTAGTCGTCAAAGTGCTCAACCAAAAATAAATTTGCACTTGACGATTAATCCTCCGCGTCGTCTCGTCCCGCGCATCAGCTAATAAGCCTCTTTTTCACAAACTGATGAACGTAGAGAGAGGATCAGTTGACGCACACGATCTGAGCCTACAAGCCGATTGTTTTTGTAGTCTTAGAACATGCATTGAAGAGCATTGTAGATACAATCTGCTTTTCTTATTATAAATCACGGATTCAAAGATTAGTAGCAGCTTGCCGAGACAAACAATTCCTGTGACACATCGTTAATGCACCGTAATAGGCTTTGATGATGAAATTGTGCTAGAAGCCATTAAATGACGTATTGGAGAATTAAATAGGATTTATAATCATGCTAAATCCATCTGCTATTCCATCTGATTGTGAAAGTTGTGACTATCTAAATTTTGGTAGCAAAAATCAGTGATTTTTGTTTAACGCACAGTATTCTATGACAACAAAATTCAAATTTTAAGTTGAAAAACCAAAAATTGAATTTTTCAAATATTTGACAAAAGAATAAATGTTTGACTAGATGAATTCTTGAAACCTGAATTGCTCTGCCCCCACCCATGCATATCTGCTCATAGCCTGAGTTATTTAAGTGAGTCTATTTAACCGTTTGATTCTTGACCTTTTTCAGACCTTCATTGACAAGAATTTACTCTATTTAATGCACGCGACGGTCAATTTCTCGCATGTTTGCGCATGGATATGATACGTCGTTCCATACTGTTGCAATACGCAAACTGATCGAAGAAGAATCTTGGCAAGTGGCTGATTTTTGTGCGCTTTTTGTGTGTTTGGCGTCCTCGCCTTACCTCATTTGGATCACCGAGCAATCGCATAATCACGTTAAAATTCTCATTTTTTGATAGTCACATCAGCTCAGAGTCGTTTAGTCGCCTTCTATTCTTTTGTTTTAAAATTTTTTAAAAATTACGCTAAATCGCCCTATATCACAAAATTACCCTAAATCCAGACGATTCCGTACAAAGACAAGTGAAAAAGATACCTGAACTCCGCTTGACCTACTTAATAGAGAACTAGTTTCGAATTTTGGAGAGAAATAAAGAATTGCAACGAGAAGTCGCAATATCGTTCTAAAAGGCTTTTTAGGCTTTTTTCCTTCACAATTCAAACCCAAACTTCAAGCAAGTTCATAAAGATCAAAGCGCATTGACCACGACCGTTTTGCGCGCGTAAACATCGCGGACAGTTTTGATCCTATCGGTTTGTACCTAATCTTACAACAATGAACACTTCGTTTATCTGATTTTTGTCCTTTAAATAGCCGCTACTCTTCACGCATCTACCGCTCGATTTCAATTAGACGGTTCGCTAACCAGTGCTTTGCGGAGATCACACCTCCATTCATTGCGTTTGTTGTCGGAGAGTCATAAATTAGTCTATCACCTAACCCACATTCTTCTACACGACGAAATTGTTCGAAGATCGTAAAAGGTTGTGATGTCGGGTGCGCAAAATTCGCAGATTTCAGATTCTCTTTTTTCTTTTGTACCTACCGTTCACACCATGTCTGTAGATCGTTCGCTTTCACTCTTTTCGCGCTCTTTCGATTGATAACTGCAGACCGCTCCATGGCTCCTGCTAGGAATGTTTTCCGCCGTTCTTTTGGCGGCAAACGATCGCGTGCGCATCGCTTTTTACCGCACTATCACCACTTCGCCAACGAGCCATAATAACCGAGATGATTTGATTGTGATGAGTGAGGAGGTGTTTTGTAGACTTGATCTGCTGCCGCCATGGTGCTCGACTTTTATTGTGGCGATGGACGCGGAGGAATTCACATGATCGTCGGCCCGATGTTCAGTGGAAAGTCGTAAGTCGTTTTTCTCTCTTTTCGCACTTCTCAATAACAAACATTTTGTTGATCTCGCGGTCGCATGTTTCACACGGTGACGCGTCGCAGAGTCGAAACATCAAAGAGTGAGAATGTTTGTTTTCATTCAAAAAACAAAGCCAACGGATTAACCATAGTTAAGCGGATTAGGAGACCACCCAACGGTACTGTAATGAGGTCGTTTCACAGCGCGAACAAGGAGAAAAAAACCTGTACTCTGATCTCTTTGATTCCAATTCTCTTCTAGCACCGAACTCTTCCGTCAATTGACCCGCTATGAACTTGCCGGCAAGAAGACCGTTCTGGTCAAGTACGCACGCGACAACCGCTACGACTCGGAAATGGCCTCCACCCACGATAGGTACGTTGTTTTCGGTGCGGCGCATGTTCGGTCGCTGCGAAAATTGTGTTTGTTTAAATCAATTCCCTGCGGACAATTTACGACGCTCTAATCGAGTTACGATTTCCACGAGAGACTTCATTCTTTTAACCCAATTCAATTGATCAATTTGTGTTTTGTGCAGCTAACGCGCGTTGTCTGATTGAATTTCACTCGAATCAGCCTCTGCTACTCTTTGATTCCTCAACGTTTGTTCCAGGAAGAAGATGAAAGCGCTGAAAGCGGTGCATCTCAGCGAAGTGATCGAAACCATCGCCAACTACCAAGTGATCGGCGTTGACGAGGGACAATTTGTAAGTAGTTTCTTGTTCGCGCAGCGCTTAGATGAGACACACGGCTTTGCGACTCCCTATCCGCGAATGCCTATCCCCAACCCCCGGTTCACTTTACGCAATCTCGACGTCAACGGCGATAATCGCCGCCGTTTTTGCCCATCTTAAAATAAGACGCCGGAGATAATTCCGTTCTCCGCACGGCGCTTTTAAGAAAATGAGACAATTGGAGCGGTGGAGAGGAAAACAAATTAAGTCAATTTGTCTGCGCGCGCTTTGAGCAAAACACAAAAACCGGAGAGTAAACGCGAGAAACGGAAGTGACTTTTAAAGAAACGCCGCAATTGGCATTAGCCCCTGAGACTGATCGGTGAAAGCGCGGATAAGAGGATTGCGTGATTCAGGCCCACCACTTCATCACTTTGTAACATTTCAGTTTGACGATATCGTCACGCATGCGGAGGCGTTGGCGAACATGGGGAAAACGGTGATAATCGCCGCGTTGGACGGCGATTTCCGACGGGAGGTAGTGTGCCGTGAATAAGTGGAAATAACACGAATTGTTGCAATTTCTCTTCAGCCTTTCCCAACAATCGCTCGTCTCTATTCGCTCTCCGAAAAGGTCGACAAATTGACAGCCGTGTGCCGCCAATGCTCCTACTTTGCTTCGTTCACCACGCGCACAAAGCCGCTCGATGAGGTACGCGAATTCCGTTCGAAAACAGCGCAAAATGAAGTGCATTCAGGTGGAGGTGATCGGTGGTGGCGAGATGTACGAAGCGGTGTGCCGTCGCTGTTACAACGAGGCGCGTGAGAAACAGTCTGTGGAGAATTTCGGTGGCAACTGCGCCGCCGTCACGAAGCGTATTGGCGAAGAAGCGATGGACTCGTCGCCTGCGGTGATCAAGCGACGCAATGCCTAGAAGCGGTCTATTGCGAGTCCAAAGCACCAAATACCAAAAAACATACCACATTTGTATGCCCCACAAACTCTTTCCTCCTCTTTCACTTATCTTTCAGTCTTACTGTATCTGTAAATCGCGATTCCTCGCCTTCTAATTCCATCTTGCCATGTCAATAAATACGCGCTAATAGACCATTACTTTTGAAGTTTCATAAATGAATAACAGATTGAATTGATGAATTCAATTGCATTTAGAGGGCGAATTTGTGTCTCGCTTGGTAACTGCATTACAACGCGTAAATGAGTTAACAAAAAACCAGGATTTCTTTTCAGGAAATCCAATTTCCAATTTGCGTATAAATTAAGAAATGAATGATTAGATTCAAGAGAGATTTCTTCGCAGAAGCGATTTGAGGTCGGCGAACACGCTGAAACTGTCGTGCCACAAAGTGGCTGGATTCCTGTAAGTCTGGCAACAAAAAGCCTGGAGCGGCCTACAGTACTCATGCTACGACATCTATTCAAACATTAGAAAAAGCAGTTATTGCCATCCGGAACAGTTTAACCCGTTTCCTCCGTTTCTCCAAAACTGTCTGAGTCCAACCGAGTGCAACAACGCGAAACGCCTTGGACGGTAGAGGTAAGCAATGGTCGGCGGGTAAGTCTTCCGGACGGTGGAGTTTCTGTTCGGACGGATTTAATACAGAAGTAACCACAAACTCAAGCAATTGTAAGATTGAAGCAGTGTTGTCTTGTTGTCTGGAGCGAACTTGTCGCTTTTCTTTCCTCAATTTAAAAAACAAAAATTCATTTTTTTCATTCTATTTTTGTCGTGTTGATTCGATTTGCGTTGATTTCATTTTCTTAATCCTTAATTACGGCTTCGAGCAGCATGTGCCTGTAAATAGCGTGTGAGATAAACTAAAAACCAAACTGCACATTCCCAGTCTCTTCCATTGGCTTCTTCTGTTTCATTTTTCACTCTTTCACTCGTATTGCGTGAGATTGGAAACCTAATTTGGATGACACATGTCATGATGACACATTTTAGGCTTTAGATTAAAGACGCGCCGGTCACGGTCAGTTTAAAACTTTGATCTCAAGTTCGTGACTCATTTCAAAAACACAGCGCCATCAAGCACACACACCTTCATCTACGCCATTGACACGTGATCTTGTTATTCTCAGCATCTTTCTGAGGGCTTTTCTTAAGTAAGCCAAAGCTCCGCTATTCCTAATAGTTCAATTTTTCCGGAAAATAGGCTTTGGATAACACGCCGATTTGCGTAGGATTTAAGTCTAATCACTTGTTGATGTTTAATTCGAGACGTTAATTCAGATACGTCAATTCCAGTTATTGCGCTGCTTAGAGTCAATCTGGAGCTACCAATCTGGTGGTTTAGTAAAGAATCTGGTAGTCTTAAACGTTGTTCTGACCTTAATTGCGTTGATTTAGCTACGGTACAGTTGGAACGTAGAATGGATGCAAAAGAGACTTGGAAATTACCGATTTTGACTGAGAGCGCCTTGTGAACAGATAGCTATTGATCCAGTGACGCAATCCTAACCTGTAATGAAGAACTCCTTTCACGTTCTCTACTCCACACTCTCTTCCTCTTGTTTGTCGTTGACACAACCCTATAAATGTATTGTAGTTTGTAAGACTACAAATCGAAACGACTCCTGACTTGGCCGCGACAAACGATGTTTCAACGACTCCAATTTCAACATCAGCAAGAGTTCAACGATGAAGACAACAATTCAAATCGTGTTTTCTTTATTTTTGCACCGAATAAATATACAGTATACATACACTTTTCTTTTCCGGTCGGGGCGACCAATTGTTGGGACTTGTTTGAAGTGCGCACTTAATCTCAGAAAGAACAGAAAACGAAATCGCATTGAAGTGAGAAGAAAGGAGCGAATGCACAGGGAAACAACGGAAAAGACATAACCACAGCTTAAATTTATTGAGCGACAGAAGGCAATCATGGAAGAGAGAATGAACGGAAAGTGGGAGGAAGGAAGACCTAGGGGAAGAGGGAAGAGGAGAGGGACCTTCGATGCGTGAAGAGAGAACCGGTATGTACAAATCACAAATCCTACCGTAGGACAGCGCAAGAAATGGACAGGGTAAAGAGCAGAAGAGAGAGAGAGAGATTGAGATCACAATGGATGTATAAGTAGGGAATCTGAAATATGGAGCGAGGAGTCTGTACAGATGTCTTGGTCAAAATGGGAAATTGGAACGTTTTTGCGTGTAACCGTAGATTACGGAGTAGAGGAACCTGAGCAGCACCGATTGTAACCGGACTACTCCGCGGTGCCGTTGTGATGTTGCAGAACAGACGAGGACGAAATGGTCGCGGTTTGGATCGGGTAGATGGCGGACGTGGCGATCACACCAGAGGCTTCCTCTAGTTGTTTCTTCGTGATGCGAACTTGTTCCAGAAAGGCGCGAAATACCTTGTCATCGGGTCCGTTTAGCGTTGGCTCGACGAGGCTGTCCGCCGCTTGTTCCTGCTTGACTACGGTAGTTGGAAGTGTGAGCTTTGGAGGAATTGTCTTGCCTTCTGGAGATGGCGTGTTCCCCGAAATTGCCGGACGGAAGGAAAGTTTCTGGCCGTTGGGATGATTCACCGACATTGTGTTCGCGTTTACGTGGAGTACGGTAGAAGCGGCAGACGCGGCTGCGGATGCAGATGCCGCAAGCGAGGCCGCCGTTTCCGCAGCCGCCAATGACGCCGAATATTGCATTGGATTGCCGATGGAGGCACGCCGGGCCGGCAGCGAATTCGCGGCATGCTGATGCGAGAGCTTCTTCGGTGGAACGTGATGTCCGAGATGGTGCTGCTGGTGTTGTTGATGCTGCTGTTGTTGCTGCTGTTGCTGCTGCTGCTGTTGCTGCTGCTGTTGCTGCAGTTGATGCTGTTGCTGCTGCAGGAGTTGGTGCTGATGATGGTGCAGGATTAATTGTTCATTTGGAGAAAGTATTCTTTGCAGCTGAGCGGGATTAGCCGCGGCGGCGGCGACAACGTTCGCTTGTTGTTGTTGGGTGAGACGCAACAAATTGTTGTATTCGAGTTGACGTTGCTGCAAGTAGTAATCCTGCGCGGAGACGTTTCCGGCGGATACAGCGGCAATTGCCGCGGCCATCCGCTGCTGCTGTTGTTGCTGCTGCTGTTGCTGATGGGCCAATGCGGCTTGAACTTGTGCGGCTTGCTGGTTTTGCGCAGCTCTCGCTTGAGCTTGCGCTTGAGCCTGTTGCACTTGCTGTGCAGCTTGCGCCTGAGCCGCCTGCGCCTGGGCTTGTGCGTGGGCTTGCGCTTGAGCAACTTGAGCTTGAGCCTGAGCCTGCGCTTGGGCTTGTGCTTGGGCTTGCGCAGCTTGCGCCTGGGCCTGGGCCTGAGCGTGGGCTTGGGCCATAATCTGCTGCTGCTTTAGTTGTTGGAGCGAGAGTTGTTGTTGCCAATTAGGCGGAAATGTCGTTCCTGATTGGTTTCCTGAAATTTTAAGTGGTTACGCATACACCTTTCATCGCCTCTCCTTTCGATTACCGTTAAGTGCCGAAATTTGTGTGGTCGAAAGAGGCGGAAAATTAGGAATGACATTCGCTTGAGTGTTGGTGGCGGAAGCACTGGCGTTTGCCGCTGCAGCTGCCGCTCCGAGCGAATTCTGGTGTTGATGGAGTAAATGATGCGGAATTCCGCTCTGCGCAAAAGTGAGCGGCGGCCCGGCGATGTGTTGCTGCGGCGTCCCCGAATTGTTCAGCATTCCCGCCGGAGGGTTGTAAGTGAACGCGGAAACCGAAGCTCTTTTCGCTTGCGGCATGCCAGCCGCCATTTGATCGTGCTGAAAAATTCCGACATACCGTAATCGTCACTCAAAATAACGCACATACCATTTGATGAAAAGAGCGTTCGTTGATTTGGCGCTTCAGTCCGTTCAGATGCTCCTTTCCTGGAGAGGCAACTTTCACAACGCCCGGCGACGCGTTTTGTTCCACTTTGATCTCCTGCTTGATCATATGGCTCTGGTGGTGCTGCTGCTGTTGCAGTAGCTTCAGGAATTCGAGGTTCTCGTTGTGCATGATACTGTAAATAACAAACGCAACGTCACTACCGCCCCTATAATTGGCTCTTTAGCTCTTTTGCGAAAGAAAGCGTAAAATTGAAGCTAAAAATAGAGGCATAAAGACCGGAAGGGCGCAAAAACAACACGTCTTAATGAAGCGTTAGTAAACAACACACGTGCGCACTGATTCCGCTCAGCGACCATCTAAAAAATCATCTGTGAGGTCAACTGACGATCGTAAGTGAGCGGAAAACATTTTGATACGCAGCTGAGAATATAAATGCGCTTAAGTGACTTCCACCGCACAGGTGGATGTTTGATACGTTTACGGTCATAAATCTTGGATAGCAGTAAGCTAAAAACGATTGCTAAATGACTAAAATGACTTACTCAGGGGGCGATCGCCGTTGCACCGCCGCTGCAGCGGCTGCGACAGCAATAAAGTTTGGGTCAATTTTGGAGGACTGCAGTTCGTGATGAGTGATCGCAGGTGGATCGGTCATACCGCTCATGGAGACAGCGGACGTTGAGGAATGTTGCTGCTGCTGCTGCTGCTGGCTTACAACGACAACAACGCTTGGGTTGAAAGCGTTCTGCTGCGCCGTGGACTCTTCTTCCTGAAACGAGTACACAGCGGTTAAATGCGGTGGGTCAGCGGCGGCGGCGGCGGCGGTGTTGCTGAATGGTAATTAGGGAAAACACTCGCTGTGTTTGTTTACCAATAAATAGCTAGCTGCTCACGCGATGCATTAAATTCGCGTTTATCTCATCTCACGCACACACACTCACACGCAAGTAGTCAATGACGGAGTGATCGTGATGGGAGTAGCATGAATAATGAAGGTGAACAAAAAACGGAAAGTGTGTGGTGTGATGGTAATGCGCTGAAAAACGAGGGAATCGGTTGTTGAGGAGGAGGAGGAGGATGAGGAGGAGGCGAACACTCAGTCAGCACGGAAGGATATAGACCAGAAATGAGTGGCCGTTTCCGTAGGGCTTCCGAAATCGGCGGCTCAGTGCACGATCCCGCCCTGCGTGCGCCATCTTACCCTTGAGCTTAGCAACAAACAGGGATAGCCCCGCAGCATCGGTCGTTGATAGGCGGCGGCGCGCTAAAAAAGCGAACGATTATGTTTTGCGGACAAAATCGGATCAAATTGAGGGAGGAGAGAGGTTTGAGGTGGCGGCTCCTTTTGCCGCTGTGCCACACGCAGTGACAGTCACACAAACACTAACTCGTTGGCAGTTGGCATCGCGTTCTATCCGCGCGCAGTTCAAGCTCATTATGGACACGACAACATGTAAATCTGACAGGTTTGAGCTGCTCCGACTGAGCTTCTCTCGCGCTCATCTCGATTCGCGCGCCTTCCACTTCAACAACAATCCGAAAACAATAATAATCCCAGTGAACATAGTGCTTCTGATGCTATTTCCTGCGCTTGTCGTGATCATTTTGGGCTGTGAATCAGCTGACGCTATTCTCGTTTCCTCGTTGAGCAGTTTTTGATCTCCCGGCATCCAGGAAGTGAGCGAGAGTCCAATTCGTCGAATTCAATTCAGCCAAAATCTATTCTTCTCATTTGAATGCTACAATTCTTTTTTCTCCCCGAGCTGCTTGTTGTGCGAGGGTGTCAAAAACAATGAAAAATGCTACGTTGCGTGTGTTTGTGAATGTATGTGTGTGGCACACGAGAGAGGAGATCCCATCGGCCGTGACGGGGACACGAATGGCCGTGGGCTCTTTGGCGAGACGGCCTCGAGCAGCAACCAACCGACCAACCACTCTCTGGTGTCAGCTTGTGTGCCTCGAAAAAAAGAGCAGAGGCCTAATCGATTATATCCTACTTAGAGAGGAGAGGATTGGAGATGCAAGACCAAAGTGCTTCTTTTTTTGCAAAAAAAAAACGCAAACAGTAAATAAGCGCGGAAGGTGGAAGGCGGGACGAAAGCGTGTGGAAACACCTTTTGGAGACTACAAATCGGCGACCACGACAACGGAAATGCGCGAGCGCGACTTTCGCTTGTCCCCAAAATACGAGTGAAAGAATAAAAAATGCATTATGACTCTTAATCGCATGCATAATGTATGAACTACGGGCGAGCGGTTCATCTCACGGGCCACTAAATCAGAAGCGAGAGTCGCTCGTGTTAATTTAAAACAAAGAAAAATGGCGCGCAGGAAATGAGTCGCGAGATCGAACTTATCAGCTGATGAGGCGCACTTAAGCAGCCCTAAGTATGAATACAACGCGCGCGTGAAGCAAACACTCACGAGTAGGGTAAAACATGAATGAAAGAGGTGGGAACTGGGAGGAGGAACGGAAAAGGGAACGCCGCCGAGAGGGGCCGGACAAAAACGCGCAGCCTTTAAACGCTCTCGCGCGCGAGCGTGCTAGCGTTCGCAAGCAGGCGTGTCCCACAGGCGACAACCGCCCGAGGGAGAGGTTCGCAACGTTTTGCTGCTACGCAATGGGTGGCCAGGGGCCGGCTTAGGTTGCTGTTGCTGCTTCTGCTGCTGCTGCTATTGTTAGTAATCGCGTGAAGACGAACGAGACAATAGCGCCGCATACGATCCGCTTGTTGCGTTTTGAATAAGTGAACAAAAAGAAGGCGCACGTGGACGGATGAAAGGGGCCGAGTGGAAAGAGGGAGGAGCCTAGGCTCCCGGCGGTTTCTGTCTGAACAGAGCCGCCGCTGCGTGAATGGCGCCTTAGAAAATGTCTCTTTCAAAAGACATACAGAAAAGGGGGAGGCGCTTGCGCTCCAGAAGAGGAGGAACCGAGCCTTAAATTTGCCACTTTCATTCCGTGCGAATGAACAATGCGCACGCACGCCAAGCAGCGATAACCACAACAATTTTAATTAGAGCCACACACAGCGGAGGGGCGAAGGGTACGAAGAGCAAAAAAACGCGTTAGTAATGAGCAAAAGATACTCTCGCGCGCAGTGATCAACACAGCGGAGGAGGAGGAGGAGAGGAACAATCGCCAATCACACAGTTCCGTGTTGCACCCAAAAAATGATAAAGCGCTTTTTGGATTGCCGCGGTTCGTTTCCATGCGGTCACATCGCGACCGTATCTCACAACAACTCATCGTAAAACAATGAAATATTACATAGCGTTCAATAATAGAACGTCGCATTGTTTCCCGAGGCTTCGGCTGCGTCGTCGTTGGCGGCGTTGTCTCCGCGGCCCTTCAACCTTGACGACGACAACGACGACGCAAGACAAAGGACGGTTTCGCCGTTGCTGCAGCACTGAATCAGCCACAGACGCACCAACGGTGATTGGTTGCGTGGAAGCAGACAGCGCGGATTCGGACGGTCAGTATCAGACTTGTAAAGATTCCGAATTCGCAGATGACTGACACGACCACCGACCAGCGTCAATCGACAATAACACTCATTCGCGATGACACTCCCGCGTCCCCCTACCTGATTATCATAAATTACATCACGCAGTCAAAACGAGTGGATGATCGAGAGCGGCCGCAGTCGTTTTCATCGGCTGATCCACGCGCGACGCACAAAATAAGCTTTACACGTTCCACGCGCTCAATCAATCGGTAATGCTGAATAATGCATTAAGCCGGTGTTTTTGCGTGAGCTGCATAAACATGTCACAGGCCGCGGATGCTGGCGCTGATCGTGGCGGTCGATGGCTTACAGAAGAAGAAGTGGAAGCAGAAGCAGAAGAAGAGCATGAGAGGACGACCGAGAAGAGGCGAGCGGTCGCCGCTGCTGCTCGACTACCGCTGGTCGTCGCCGTTCGCTGATAACAACATTGTTGATATTGTAGCCGCGTCGTTTGTTTTTGTCGCCGCCAACACTTCAAAAACGCAAACTTGTGGCCACAAATCGGGTTAGCAAAAAACTAAAACATGTGCACACAAATCTCCTCTCCAATTCGGGAGCAAAAAGTCACTTTCGCACAGGAATCAAAGGTTACTGGGAGAACGTAGACAATTGAAAATGTCAATTATGTAAACGTGAATGTGGGAAAATGAGCTGTTTTTCACAAGGTCTGCATTGCGAAATGCTTTTCTCGCTTTCGCTTAGGACAATTCGGGTATGAACTCAGGACAAATGTTGGAAATCAACACTGCTGAGAAGACAAAACAGGAATTTTGTGTTTTGAGCATCAGATGTAGAGCAGAATTTAGAACTTATCGTAAAATTTGGTTCTCAAGCTAATTTCAACGAAATTGACAACTGGATTGAATGACGTAGAATTTGGTCCTAGAGCTTTATCGTAATATTGACAAAACAGAGATTTCTGCTCATCTTTTTCAACAATCAACATTTTCAAAATCTGCTCTGACCAATGCAGAAGTCGCCTCATTAGCGACCGGTTCTGCCAGAGCGTCCTTGAGAATACGGTAGACGCGCTCGTGCACAATCGCTCAGATCTCTACAAAAGATTTGATCGAATCAGCGTCACCTGACGACCAATTCCTAATATTGTTGCACATAATATTAGCATAAATAACGTCAATTTTTAAACTGTTTTCTCGCCATCCAGACCGCATGATAGATGATAAGAAACGCGTAGATTAAGAATACTGATTGAAAATTGAAAATTCAAATATTATTCTGACAAAGAGACCTATTGTGAATCAACAACTTGGCCGCTTAATAAGCTGCCCTGAGAATCGAATCGATTCAGGTGCGAACTGGTCGTTGACGTTGCCGGGAATGAGCGCTATTAAAAATTAATTGCTTTATATAAATTTCATTGCGAAGTGCATGTTTAATTGTTTACGCGTGGTGCGCGTGCGCCGAACCAAAAACATAAAGCAGTAGTTTGGCACACTTAGAGTACTTCTGTTTTGCGACCAGCTTAAGCAGCAGCGACCAGCGAGCGACAAGAGCGCAAACAAAGCCGGAAACGACGGTGAGATGAGAGCGGAGAACACGAAATGAAATGTAATTAAAAACCTTTTAGCAAATCGGTCTGCGAAAGGACACGTAGTTCACTACTTCCGGACTACTTACCATGTTCAAGGCGTCGTCGTCGTCGTCTTCATCCTCGAACACCGCTAAAAGCAAATTCTCAAAATGGAACGAGCTAAAATGGGTCTGAACTAACGTTTGCTCGTTGTCGTGGTCGTCGTGTCGGCACGCTCTGAAATTGCATTCATTTGTGTGTTTGTGAATTAAACAAATTACCTGCAGATTGCATTTGTATTCGAAGTTTTGGATTCGCGCCGTCGGAGAACGGCAACTCTTGCACTTCAACGTTGTCCTCGGCGACGCCGCTGCCGAATATATTCCTGTAGCGCCGGTAGAACGCGCTTCGTCGCATTTTTCTCAGTTTATCGCACTGAAAAAGAGCAATTACGACTACGGTAGCGCTGTGATTGTCTACATCTCCGATGAATGTCATAAATCCAAATATAGCGCATAGCAACACAAACACAACAAGCAATTTAGTTGTTTTTCGCTCCATTTTGGCGAATTAATTTCATTAAGTGTGCGGCGATCGTTGATCTACACGCGCTTTGAATTCTTCCTCCACCTCCGCCATGTCTAGAAATGCGGAAAATGTGCCACATTCTACCGTATCCAATGGGAATGACGTTGAGAAGCAATTGAATTTTTTGGAAAAATCGCAAAAATTAGTTTACTTACGCGAGGCTAATTTAGAGCCTCGAAACGCGTTATTAAAACGAAGCTATAATTTCGAGAGCGAAAAAGTGCAGCTTCAAAATGAAACTAATTGCTAGCAATTTCAATCTCCTTTTTCCGCTCTTCAGACGTGTGTGCGTGTGTGTGTGTGCAGGCGTCAAATCACAGGGTTCATCAATTGAGTTCTCGCTCAACTCGCTGCAACGTTTCAAACATCAGACACGCGCACTCCAATCTCCAAATCCACGGAAAATTGTTTTCGCAGGTACATTTACGCAAATGACTATAATTCGGATTGTACTTGAATAAAAATTGCGATCACACGACGCAGGTGCGTTGAGCCTGTGCACTGATAGGAGGCGAATGAAGCCGGCGGCGGCGGCGGATGTTTGCGCAGATGTAAATTGATTTTTGTGTTTGTAAATCAGAGTCTAAATTCGGAGCTCAAACAGCATGTCCTCTCGTGTTCAAGTGCGTTTAGAATTCAAGTTTCTCTGCGTAGGATTTCAATGTGATATCCGGTGCCAACATCAACACACAAATTCAGTTAGAATTGGGGCTTCTTTGGCGCCATCGCAGGCGAGCTGTCAAAACATTCATGTGAAGGTTTTCTCACACTTCCGCCTACCGGAACACATCGTCCCAGCGCCCAAAATTCGTTCTTTTATTACCCGAAACGTCAAAACCTCTCTTCCCGTTTCCACCATAAACACATTTTGTTGATGTTTTATGATCACGTCTGGACGAGCTGCTTAACGACGGGGAAAATCCATGTTTGGGGTCTTGGATAAGCAGCTGAGTGCATGGAGCCTTTCGCGGCGATGCCACGTCAAGTGCCGTTCACCGCCGCGCTAACAACAACACTCCAGAGACTAAGGTATTATCCAACTGTGGTTCTAATCCTTTGAAAAGAGAAAGGCATAGCGCGCTTAGCCGCGTATTCAACATAATCCTGGCTTTTCTCTTAAAATCCCTAAAATATCCGCGAAAACACTGCGATGGACACCGCGACGTAGTGGCTCCATTGTCTCTGTGCATATGCCTCAACGCTAAGATTTCCGATCTCTGTTTTTGGTGCCTACTGTAGAGGAAGGAACGAGTCCGAGAATAGGAACAAAAGGATCAAAATGAAATGGTCAAGCTGCTACTGCTCGTTTGCTTCCTATCAATCTTTCAACTCTTTCCCGATGTGCGTCTACAGAGAGCGAGAGAGAGCGAGGAAGCGAAGAGAAGAAGTAATCTTTGTGTTTGCGGCACTCAAAAATTAATGCCGAAATTTATTATTTCCCTCCTTCTCTTGTTTTCGTCTCCGCTAAACATGACTTCATAAATTATGCTATAAATTTTTTAACACTCGCGTGAAGACCGCGCATTCATCATCTGTTTTTCGCGTGTCCGGCTACGGCGGCGGCGGCGGCGACTATAATTAGGAAATTTGTTGCCTCTATAGTTTTGTCTCTTGTCAGCACAGACATTCACACAAATGACGGATTGTAGCTTCGCACACACACACAAATGCATCGTTATGAACTACAATGGAATGTGACGCAAATGGTCTGAGAACGTGTTTGCTGCTCTCTTCAAAGTGCGCAGAATTGAGTCAGAAAGGGCGGATTCGATGAAATCCGCCATATCTCTGTATAGATGATGGTGGAGCAAAGGCCGTGTTGCTATGACTCGTTGCGGGAACGGTTTTAGTCACGTTCCGACAACGGTTCTTTCCTCAAAAAAGCCACTATGAATATGCCCTTTGTGCAGTGAATCACTGCGGTGCGGTTGGTCGGTCGGTCGGGCTACGCAGGGTGCGCGTTCGGCAGAAAAGGAAAATATTTTCCATCCACACCGTGAAGCGCCCTGTGCCACCGTCATCACCGCAATTCCCAGGCTCTATTGTAATCTCGGCGGTGAGTGAGAAGAAAAGAAATCGCCTCTATTGTCTTTCCGGAAAAATAAAAGCCAAATTGCCGGTGCCCTCGTTCTCACTCTCGCGCGCTCCTCTGCGATGACCAATACAATAATAACACCTATCGTATGCCTGAGAACAAAATACTCATTGCTTCGTTTGTTTCGCGCTTTTTCCTCAACAAACCGCCGTTCTATCGCATTTGCTGCCGCGCCAGGGGCCGAGCGACAGACGGCGGTGAGAAAGTGAAAATACAAAATGAATGACTCCTCTAATTAGCGGATGCGCCGCTGCAAACGAATGTCTCATACACACATAATGAGCGAATTGAGAAGAAACATGCGGCATTGTTGAAAATTTAGTCGCAATTTTGGTTTGTGGAGGAGAGGAGACAAACTGAAATGAATTCTCTATTTGCGTTACGGTATTTCAATAGTTATTGGTAAAGATATCTTAGTTTAAGGTTTGAATGGAGTCCAACATGCATATAAACACACTTAGACTGCGCGCAAACCTCAGTTTAGATCTGGGGTGTATGTCTACTTCAGCTTCACAGAGCAAATTAGGTGTAAAACTTGGAATTTCTGGAAATTTGGGACATTTTTGCTTTCAATGCTTGGACCTTAGTTCCTACGACATTTGAACACCGTGAATTTAGTCTGTTTTTTAAACAATTGCTCCAATCAATCGCGTGAACTATCAACAATGCAATAGCCGCTGATTGCAGAGTGCATTTCCTCCCCCCAATAAGCTACTTTTCCTTAGTTGATCGCTGTCTGATTGTAGCTTGGGTCTGGCGAAACAATTAAATTCTGCCATTTTTGTGAATTTCCAGATTAAGCGAAGAACTCAAAACAAAGACTCGTCTCATTAGCGCATGACACTCGTCGCCTGCAACGAAACTCTCCAACGCCGCACATAATTAGAGTATCCGGAAGCGAAACGTGCAGAATTTCTGATGCGACAATGTCGTTCAAACTCAAAAATTCTAATCAACCAGATGCTGCGGCGGTGACGTGACCCGTCGTTCTCTTTTTCTCCCTAATGAAGATATGTGTCAAAGTTTGTGGGTGTATTCTACTGTATTCAGGCATACACAATTCACTGCCATAAATAATGCACCGCGCACGCGCTCCTGAACGAAAGCTCACTGGGTGCATTGTGCGTGTGTGAAAGGATCGACGGATCACCGATTGCGTCGGCAATTTCCAGATGCCGTTAAGCTTCAAGCATCGAATTAGCGAATCAACTCGCGTTTCGTGACCTCTGCAAATTAGTTACGACTTAATTGCATCGCGTGTCACATTAGAAAATCAGCCAATTTTTACAAAGGGCAAACGACGCAAAAACGTAATAAAAAGGTGCTTCGTAGACAATGTCGTTTCGTTTAAGTGCGGCAGACTGTTTTTTGTGGGATCTACAAGCGACACCGAGTTGCTTAGCTCTAAAAGCTCCTACGCACTCTACAGCCGTGGGCTTGGTTACTTGTAGAATTGAGAATGGAGCGCATTTGCAAACGCAACAATCTCCGCTTCAATTCGTCGTTTACTACAATGCGGATTAATTGTAGCGAACGCTAATTTCCTGGTTACAGAAATGGCGACGAGGACGAGTTCTGCGTAGAAGAGACTTTCGAGTGTTTAGATAGGTGATCTAGACGCAGAAACTGACAAAAAACAACTATGTGAACTTGAATTTGTCGGCAAAACTACATTGTAGTCGATGCTGATGATTGAATATACGAAAACAGGAGGAAATGACGCAAGCAAACTACGGTAAACGTGAAAAATGAGCTTTAAAAGATATTACAAATCAACTATATGAACAGAAGGCACTTACTGAATTTACAAGCGACGATTTCATTTGAAATCGTCGCCTTCGATTTCAACATCTCCTATTTCAGTTGACTAACACAAAATCTAATGCCAATGTCGGCAAATCAACATTCTAGCCATGGAAGCAGAAATATCGAAGAGTTAATAACAGTACTACCACCAAAGATATGCGCTAATTCATGCGTTTGGCCTCGTTTGAGCTTGCAGATGACCGCTTTTCACGTTGAAACGAAATTCCGTAACCAAAAATTTTGAGTACAAAATCAATGGAATTGGTTCGGATGATAGATGAACGAAATGTATTGCTGTCAAGAACGAGCTGCACACGTTCTGCACTGTTTTAACACAAAAAGAGAGCGTTGTTGATCACCGCTGCAAAGCGAACGAACAGGGAAATATGAAAAGCGTCTGAACGCAATTCTAAGCGACAACAAAATGCAATTACTTAAGATGAAATTGGCTTCTTCAACGTCACCCATTGTCACAGAGCTTAGGATGAACGCGTAGGATTTGTTTTGCTAAGCGATTAATACAGATAATTGAGTTGGCAAATTAAAGTGATTAATCTAGTATTCGCAAATTGTCTTCATTTGATCAAAACTATGCCTATAAACGTTAAATGAATTAATCGGATATTGGATTAGTTCACTTTCGGCCGATTGCTTCTAGCGCAAAGGTAGAACTGAGGCGCGATCAAGTACACTCATTGATTGAGTCCGTTCTAAACCAGACAGCCAAACAATCACTCTCTTCTGTCGACAATTCATTTTCTAACTAACAGAACTCACCGACTTGCATTTGCACAGAATGTAGGGACAAATAGCGGAATGTCCTTTCAGAATAACTTGCCGTCCGTGGCCTTCGCACCTGCGGCAAAACAGTCGTCTGCCTTTGTTCGCACCGTACCGCGACGACGAAGACGACGATGAAGAGGATAGTTTTTTCTCTACGCAGCTGCTCATTCTCTGTTTGCCACTGGAAAACAGCACAAAATGAAACAAAACAGCAAAAAAACGGTCAATTGAAGTAGAGAGAGAGAGAGAGCGAGCGAGCGAGTTAGGAAGGGAGTGATTTTTGGGGGTTGACGCGGAATTGTGCTCTGTTATCAAAAGAGAAGTAAATTGTATCAACGTCGTCTCCTACAAGAGCTACATTTTAGCGCTGCTATGTGCAGAAGTTGTGTACGCACGTGTCTGCCACTGATAGATGGCGTTAAAATGACCGTCTCATCACCAAAACGACCGTGTTGGCGTTTTGAAAGTTGGTGTATCTGAACAGTTGGCACAACGCCCCAAGCGGAACAAGCGTTTGTTTGTTCTGGTAATCGCGCCGCCGCTTCTAACCACCGTAAACGCTTATCGCAGCGCCTTTGTTGCCAACTAATTCAGTACAGTAGATGCGCTATCTTCAGCGTTTTTGATCGAGTGACCACAGAGGGAACACAGACACAGAAGCTCGCGATCTCCTAATCTTTCTTATCAGCGAGGCGCAGCGGAATCTTCTTATGTCAACATGATTTGGTTCACATTTGTGATGTTTTATGTTTGAGCCACAAAATTTGTCATTGTCATCAAGCGCGCCGCTATCAGTTCTTCTCTGCCCAAAAGAGAAGACTGATTCACTGGCGGTAACTGCGTTTTGACTGCTACGCGTCGTAGAGACAACGATTTTATCGGCGCGCACAACTTTGAACGAATATGTCGTCATCGTAGGAGATCATTAACTGCTGCGAGTCCGCGTACGCAAACATTAGTCATGTATTCTTGTAGTTCGTGCTCTCCAAACCGAGCGACTCAAACTACCAACCACCTGTGGCCTACAGTGGACGCGAGGATAGCGCAGAGACACGACTTACAAATTCGGAACGAACAGAACATACAATTGAATAGTTCAGGGGGATATTGGCTAGCAATGCAATCTAATATAGTGGTGACTTAATTTGTAGTCAGAAGCGCATTTAAAGAAAGCCTCAGTTCAACAAAGGCACTTGCGACAATGAACTAAATCCTTCCGTCAGCTGCTGCTTCAGCCGCCTACGGTAGGTACCTCCGAAACAGGCAATAAAGAAGCGAGAATATAGGACAAACAGCGACGCGCACAAAATGCTGCTAGTTTGCAGCGGGAGCGCCGTTATCACCGCAGTCCGTCACGCGGTTCGTATTCGACGCATTAATGATCATCACCTTAGAGAGTGTATGTGAGTGTGGGTATGTGTGCGCTCATAATTGTTCACATTTGTGACAATTTCGGCGGTTGTGTCCTGCGTTGTGGACACTAGTGTCTCTTTTATCAATTCTGCACTTTTCCTCTATCAACATGGCGGCTCGATTACATCGCGATGCACCGGAATAGAGAGCGCCACAACAGAGGATATGGTAATCTGAACGGCGCTCCCTCTAACTCCTCAGTTTCCCACCAATCAGCGCGGATTCTCAGAATGGACGTTCACCAAATCACAAGATGTGTCATAGTGGTATTTCGTCGATGCTTTCGAGAGAAAATGGCGCTCCTGACTCAGCTGATGATGAAACAATCCAAGAAAAGCGAAAGCGCAACCTTTAAACAAACGCTTCTTTCGTTCGCAATTATAGAAACGCGAGCGGATGTTGCCATTTGAGGAGAAAAGTTGTCGAGCAGAGCAGCGCTCGATGGTGCGATTACTCACCTGAACAGCTTCGCTACAAGCAGACTTATAGAGCTGATCAAACAAGAGACACGCACACGTCAACTGTGCGGAGAGAAGACATCAAAATCAGTCACCAGCAAATCATGAATTGTGTTTTGAACTCATTTCCTGTTTGATTAGGCTCGCACGTCGACATTTGTTACTGTGAACAGCTAGATACTGGAGTTGATCAGGAGCATTGAGAATTCACTCGTTGACATCATTTGAGAGGAGAGCAGAAGGGTAGTAATCTCAATTTGCGTCTATTGGTTCGAAAATTGACTGAAGGCTACACTGTATTCTAGGGGAAGGAGGTGACGTCAGATAGGTAAGGATTTCGAGCCTATTTCAACTGATTGGGAGCTCGAATTGTGCTGATGATCTTGCTCATTAAGACCTTCTCCAGCTAGTCAATCGCTTGCTTGCACAGTTTGCACAGATCCGTACAGATATTTTCTTGTTTTTTTTGAAACTCCATTTGTCCTATCGTTCCACTCGTGCTGATCTGATCTGCATTTGGTCTAGTTAAGTTCCACAATTTGCAATTAGTCACAAGAAATGAGAAATGTGAGACGCGTGAAGCCACGAACACAGCGCTCGGTCGAAACTGGATTAAAAGTTTACGATTTGCTGTGTTTCTCTGTCCGGAAGCTTCTCCTACTTGTTGATTTCCTTAACATTCTAGAAAGAAGCGAAGAAGAAGGGAAAATCGTGTAATTTCAGACAAAAAGATTGACACATACCAGCAGCTTTCAGGCATTCAACCGTTGATCAATCAATCAATCAGTCCCATTGCAAAAGCTGACTTGAAACAATCTCAGAGTGCCAGACATTCCGTTCCAGATTGCAATGCTTTACAGGACTTTACAGCTGTTGTGCGTCTTCGTATGACCAATAATGCAACAGAAACAAACATAATCAGCTATGCAAACGAGAAGCTTTCCAATGTGACAAGTAACCTCTCTTTAATCAGTCATTCATCTTATGGAGCCCATGACTTGATTCTTGCTCTCTTGATGCGCCTGTTTGGCCGGAACACTCAAGTGGAAATAACATCGTTAAAATACGAAAATCTTTTCTTAGAATGATCGTTTTTTCCACCAAGGTGCTGATGACGTTGCAGCCATGCTTTGGATCTTTCTTTTGTGTTTGTGGTGAAAAACATGAATTCAATCAAGAATAGTGCACAGTTAGTCATCGGTGTTGTCTGTGTCTATGTCCATATTCGCACATTTTCACACGTTTCAACCTTCGGTGCTCATATGAAATGCCCGATAATCATGAAAAATTTATTTTAATGCAAAATTGAGTAGGTAGACCAGATCGGTCAATTCACTACTGTATTTGGAGTGAAAACAAAGACGGAAAATACAAATCAACCAATTGATCGCAGTGTAGGCGATGCGCCCGTAAAGACCGTGAATATTCATTGGATTTAGAGCTTTCCTTGTCTTTCAGTTGCTTCGAATGACGTGAATCCAAACGGAAGAAGAACGCGAATTCTACGAACCAGAACGTCTGAACGTTTTGTGCCCTGTTGGATTGTAATTGGCCTCTAATTTTCGGCTCTTCAAATGTCATTTGCGTATTGCTAGGTAATTTATTGCTTTACGTCAGAAACACGATTAGAAGACGTCAATCCCCAATATAGCCGCATTGAAGCTTGCGCAACACAAATTGCTACGTTTGAGAAAAACTCGAGAATCCTCCTTCAGAATCCTCCGTTACTACTGCCTGTGATGATGGTATTTGTTAATTAATGCACCCAAATGGAAACATCAACTGCCAGCGATGTCAGCAGCACCGGATGCGCCTTCCGTTCGGAAGCAGGATGTTGTCTGAGAACAGAATCACTCCTAAAATGCCAGTTTGCAAGAAACTGCTCCAGTCAGTCACCGGTTGAGTGAGATCAATCAACCGTTTCTGTTGACGTTCATAATTCTCATCAATATGCACACCGGAAGCAATGAACTGGAAGGCTGTTTTTGGTATTTGTCTCCTGTGTGGCAGGCCGACGAGCTTCTTCTCTGTCTATTTGACACCCTCTTTTTGCTCATTTTCATGCCTCATACAAGTCTTTTAATTGGACTTGAGTTTGACGTGCGCTAATGGACGCGCAGCATCCATTGGGCTGAGCTTTAGTCTTTTCCTCTAATTGGCATCCTCTTCTAGGCCTTGTCTTCATAAAGTGCATCGTCTCAATGAATGATGATTGGTGCAGACTTCATCATCTGCACGTTTCATCATCAACACCAAACAAATGGTTCCAAGTTAGCTCCACGTAGTTTGCGTAGACATGCGGGGCTTCACTGTGAGTCCAAAGTCCGATCAAACAGTCGAGTCCACTGGAAACTCATGCATGAAAGAAGGAAGCGGCGGAGAAAATGTGACACGAGAAGAGATGTCGAAAGGAATTCGCCTGCTTTCGCCGAATTTTTTGTAGCATGATAAATTGCCCAAACGCCACACTGCGACTGACTGGGCCGACCAGTGTAATGCGAGCCAGTGTGGCCACAGCAACCATAAAACCAAGTACTTCGTTATTGTTGGAGATTACCTCTTACAAGATGTCGCGATTCGCTTCGTTCTAGACGCAATCCACGCAAATCCACGCGTTCTGTTTGCTCTTCTTGTTATGGTGCTGTCGTTAAGCGAACATCCGTCACCAGGACGATCGTGTGGCCAAATTAAAATTTGGTTAGGTTCGATATAAGTGCGTTTCGTCTCCCCTCCCAACGACGTTCGGGCGGTGGACGCGATCGATGCGCAGCTGCGTGATGGCCAACCCCGGTTGCTCGCTTTAGCCTTTTGCGTCGTTACACCCGCGCGTGCGCGTGGAAGGGTGGATTTCCAGCACTCGCCGGCCCGTTGCCGCCGGGCTGCGCACCACACACGTCGTCGCCGACGTTCCAGACATCTTTGAAGAGGCATCTTTCCGTGTTTGCTTATGTTTCAGCTTTGTGCTCGTTTATGTGCAGCGCGGACAGCAGCGAGAGATCTAATATTCATTAGCGTGTTGTAGAGAAGATGCGCCACTCGTGAGATGGAAAACATCATCGCACTCTTCACTTTAAGGTCTGTGATTGACGGAACCGATTCGTTCAATGTCCGCTTATATTCAGCT
Source organism: Steinernema feltiae (assembly GCA_007213375.1). Lineage (NCBI taxonomy): Eukaryota > Metazoa > Nematoda > Chromadorea > Rhabditida > Steinernematidae > Steinernema > Steinernema feltiae. The sequence goes on from MQUG01000159.1 coordinate 101,228, forward strand.
TTGTGCTTCTGTTGCCAGTCGCTCAGGCGATACAGTGCGCGAAGAGCGACTTTGTCTACGAGTACCTCAATTGTGATGGCGAAGGCAAACGATGGAGAGTTGCGGTGCCGCGTTCGCATCAGTTGAATTGCGACAACGTGCCGCCGCCGGTCGTCGGCATTAATTGCAGTGAGTTTGGAAGTCGCACTCGTATCACCCTCATCGAACTCGCTCTGTTTAGCCTTTTCCTGCGTCGCAGGACACTTTCTCGATGTCGAAGCGCAGGAGTGTCGTCAGTGTCAAGCAGGTGTGTCAGTTGCTTCTTTGTTTAAATTTTGAAACGCGCCAACTGTCTGCGGAAGGGCTTTCCCAGCTGCTTTGTGGAGTGTGGGAACGAAGAGGGCAATTCTGGGATGGAGGGTGGGAAAACGCGGTTCTTTCCGTGGGGGAGACTGTCTGCAATGCTGTCTCAATCGAAAACAGGGAATGAAGGAAGCGGCCGGATTTCTGAACATTTTTCATATTGTAAACTCATTCAAAAGTCAAATACACTCCGCTCCGCACAGATCACGTGTTTCCTCCCTGCTAGCCACTCTCGTTTTAGGCACCTACAGCCTCGGCGGAGGTATCCGATACGACGAATTCGAAAATGGATTTCCTTCCGGCTTCACGGTCGAGAACTACAACGACGACGCGGACCAACTCCTCCACGGCGATAGTCTCCTCTATCCGGAAACGTGCTCTTCTTCGTAAATTTCCCTCACGCGTCGATTCTCCGCAAACGAACGCTTTAGGGCCGGTTGGGTGATACAGAACTCCGAGCTCCGCTATATGCCGACCACGTGCGTCTCCAAACTGAGCATTCAAGTGCATCTGGTGACGCCTGGCTACATCGAGTTGGTCTATCGCATGCCGCGAGAGAGTCGTGGCCTCTTACTCAATGTGAACGTGAAGAACGAGCAATGCCAGACCTATAGGTGCGTTGCATGCAATTAACATCACCGCTAACCCAGCGCACACATTCCAGAGATCGACTAGAGAATCAACTCTCGGGTGGTCAGACGAAGGAGGACGAGAACAAGGATTGGCGAATCAAGCGAGTGAATCTGCGCACCGGACAGAACATCGTCTCGTTGACTGTTTCCAACAACCGCGAGCTGACCACGCTAGCCGATGTCATCTATGTCGCCAAAATTGACTTAGTAGGTGAGTCATCGTCTGCTTGTTTTACCGGAAATTCAAATATCCTTCACCAGAAAACGCAAACAAGCGTTGTTCTAATGAATTCGCTTCAAACTTCAGGAATTGCATTCACGAAAACATGCACCAAATGCCCCGCCGGCACGTACAGTGAAAACGCCGCTACAGTATGCTCGCCTTGTCTGTCTGGGTACTTCAGTCCGAAAGGATCGTCGCAATGTAAAAAGTGTCATGAAAACACGTTTTCTGGTACGCACAATTGTGGTTATGGAAAGACGATTGATTACGGTATTCAGGACCGAAAGCCGCAAAATGTCTCCCCAAACCGGCCTTGCCAGAAAATCGATTTTTACAAAAAGTTTGAGACGTGTTCAGGCAAGGAAATGAGCGTACGGTATGTACCGTTCCAGCCGAATGTGTGCAACAACGACGTGTCTGCGAGCTATGTGGTTGGCATTGGTTATTGTGACCTAGAGATTACAATGCAGCGTTTAGAAACCGGCACCATCGCGTGAAAAGTGTCTCCAATGTAGCATTGGGATGTTCAGAGACGACTCTGGTCAATGCAGATTCTGTCCGGAAGGCACCTTCTCTGCTGATGGCTCTGGCAAGAAGACCCCCTCTGACTGTAAAAGAACTGACTTTTTGTGTTTAGCTTGCTCCAAATGCGCTGCGAAATCGATTCCGAACAGTGGCTACTTCTTCAATCGCTGGGAGACGCTTCCCAAGAACATGGAAGTTGGTTGCGAGTACGTTTCGCAGGAGGAAGTGAGCAACTGCCACATGGAAGACGCGTGGGTGCCACAAGGCGACTTCATCCAATCCTCCACCACACGAGCCAACGATATCGTCCTCGAGTTGGTCCTTAACGTGACAAACGGGTTCACAAACTACCTGCAGCCGGAAGGACTGCGGAATTCAGTTGACAATCCAGTTGGATTCGTGGAATTTGAGTTCGAGACCGACTGCGCCGACCTCAGTTGCACGCTTTACTTTGTTGCGGTAGGTTTTCGACAAATTCTCGACAAAAACAGAAAAATGGCCGCTGAGTCTGCGTGAGACTTTAATTATTACTTGGGGAACAATGGCGTTTGCGCGAAAACACAAAAACAAAGTTAGTCTTTGAAGACTTTTGAAGTTTGAAATGTGCGAAGTCGTTTGTTCGAGAGCTTGTTGAAGAGAGCAAAACCGAAAACAACAACACGCATTTTGCGATTTCGCACGCACCAGGAACGAAGAAACCAAAGACCGTAAGCTAAAAAGCATAATTCGTGTTTTGACAAAAGTCAATGCGTGAATCTGAGTTTTGATGATTGAAAAGACTGCGATTGGTCTACTCTGCGACAGGACAGGGCCTATGTGGAGCGATATTTGTGAAGCTAAAACAATGTCTAACGATGAAAATTCAAATTTTCGGATTCGGTTTTTGACATCTCAGACTAATTACTAACCGAACGGCTTCTTTCTAGGCGACGTAGCAATTGACATTGATCTTGTGTCGGAGGGCACCCTGTCAATAGAGCAGAACTTTCTGTTTGTAACTGTAAAATTGCCGATTATACCGGATTCCTCTTCTGAACATGCCATGTTGGCATCCACAATATCCCTTGCAGAAAGCCCTTGAGGGTTCTAATATCGCAATAATTCATAAAGCTGCAATCTCAGCATTTTGCGCTAGAAAAAGAGGAGAATTGCATTTGAAAAATGCAATTCCAACTATGCGAAGATTTGACTTTGCAGCGCATTTGAGACGAAATTTGAAACAATATTTTATCAAAGAGCTTCTAAAAATGCCTTTAGGACCCAAACATGAAATCGAAGAAAGGCGTCTTCAAAATACTCTCCATCTTCAACGGCACCCAACCGCGTCAGAAGGTCCGCCATCCGATCATCCACAAGACACCAACCCGCTTCATCTTCGCGTTTATCCGCTCCGGCACAGCGTCAGGCGAGACTGTAGCAAGAGACGTAGCCAAAGTCTACGCGCTCAACGTCACTAATGTCGCCTCGAACGGTCAACCGATCGGTGCAGACAGATGTCTTTCGTGTCCGATGTTTGATGTCAACGAGAAACGCTGTCATCCTTGTCCCCAGGGTCATTACATCAACCTGAAGGAGAACAGCTGCGTGAAGTGCCCGGAACGAACGGTTCTGAACATGACCAGTTCGCGCTACGGTGCTGAGAGTTGCTTGCAATGCGGACTCAATCTGGTTGCTGACGAGAATCACGTGGAGTGCATCTTTGATGGAGAGTTGAAGATCGTGGATGCACAGAACAAGACGATCAAATACGACTTGGAGGGACTGAGGAACAAGTACGAGAACTCAACAAGTCGCCCGACCATCTCTCTGCTTTAGGTCCCTCTCCGCCAGTGGAATCAGGGTTTTTGCACGCGAAGGCAACTCCTACTATCACGGCTACAATCTTACCGTATTCGGTGGAATGGTACCGTGCAGGGAGCAGTTCAAGGATTCGTTATTTGGCCTCTCAACGCTGGACAACCAGTCCAGCGACCAAATGGCTGCAGTATGTCGCTCAACGGCCCTTCCTATCCATGAGGAAAACATGACCTCTCCCGAGAAGGTCGTTTACGTCTCCCCTGCGCCGTAGGTTTCTGTCCGTTTCATTTCAAACACCTGAAATTGCAGGATTGGCCAACGTCTAGTCGCTGTAACAACAGCGCACAGCTTTGGATCCGTCTCATTGTCCGACAAAGACATGGAATACGGTATGAACAAGCAGAGTGTTGTTGTTTCAAAGCTCAGTTCCAGACACGTTAAGCGAGAAAAATCGACCCACAGACATCCATTTCTTCTACGAACCAGTGGTAAGCAGCTTGGTCGCTTGTCGCAACGGCACCGCGGTCGTTATCACCGCAAGATGTGACCCTCATGCTGAGAATCTCGTCGCTCGAGTGCCGAAAAGCTGTCCGGACGGCACGTGCAACGGATGTCTGTACCATCTGATCATAGAAACGAGCATGGCGTGTCCTATTTGTGAAACCAACGACTACGATGTGATCAAAGGAGAGTGCGTCAGCGGGAAGCAGACAATTCACTCCATTCCTTCTAGGTATGCTGCTCCGTCCATCTTCCTCTGAAATTCCTCGTTTAGACAATGCATATTGTCCGGAGCTTTGTCCAAAGCACGAGAGGAGCCGTGCTCTGTGATCACCGCGAACATGCAGTTGCTGTTTGTCATCCTGGGGACGCTCTCCCTTGCACTCGTAATTTCAATTGTTGTCATCTGCCAACGAAACAGAAGGTACCGTAATCCGTTGTTGTTTCAGCAACGCTCTAATCTCACAATTCAGCCTCGAATACAAATACATGAAACTCGTCGAAGCGAAGGTAGGAACGAACGGCATCGAGCTACCAATGGCTGAGTCGTGCGCTCTTGGAAGCGACGAAGACGAGGAAGAAGTGGGCGAATCTCTGAATCGGTGCCTTCATAATGCGCTCCAGTTTTAGGACACAGCAAGCACTCGCGTCTTCTTTGGGCGGAAAGGCAAAAACGACGTCTACGCGAGTCTAAAGAGTAAAAACAATCGTGCAGGTCAAAACAGAGCCGATCCGAACACTTCTGGGAGCAGTTTCCTGAACGCTAGCGCTGATTGAATTGGTTTATTCTGAAACAGGTCACCAAAGTCTTATCATATCTTCTCTGTTGTTCTCGTCTGATCCACTACGCGCTGTACATAGCAATGTGACTGCGATCTCTGGTTTGTTGAAGAAAGTTTATGCATCTCAGTGGTTTCTGAAGAGGTAAATATTAAAAATAAACGAGTTTTGACGATGAAATTCAGCGTTGAATGCTGTGGAAAACATAGAAATCAGTACGAGGCATCAGCATATGAAAACGATTCGTTTCTTCCCCAAAAACTGTATTTGAGCTTGTAAATCTATCTCTTCCAGCTCTGTAGGTCCGCAAGAGAGGCGTTGCGGGCTTTGTCCAACATCTGTTTAGCCACAATTTTGTAGATCCATGCCTATCGCCCTTGTATGCCTGAATTAGGCAAAACAGTCGGAAAACAGACAACTCCTAAAAGCTATAATCACTATATGACCGTATCTGTCGCATGCAAGCGCCATTCACCCGCCCTGAGCCATTCAATTTGTTTCTTTTAACAGTACTCCGTCCTGATCAAGAATCTAGGTACAACGGTACGTGCCATCTTGGCGCCTACTGAATTTGGTATATGGTAATTTGGATATTTTGGCGGCATGTCAAACGCGCCCAAAAATTGCTCTACGGTAGACGCCAAGTTGTCCTGGCGCAAAGTCGGCGTCGCCAAGGTCTCCTGCTTCGAGTCTTGGCATGCGATCACTGTGATTTCCCATTTAACACGCATCAAAAAATTCACCGATGTTCTTTTGACATACGGCATGAGGAAACAGTGATCTGTGCTCTGCGGCCATTCGGGATTCTGACAAATCTCCGTCACCGCTTTACTTGTCTTGGGAGGAATCAGATGTTCTCGGATGAGTTGTCCCGAAATGAGATGAGGTGATCTCGAACGAATTCCTCACGTAGCGTTGAAAATTAACCTTGAATTCAGAGACGAAAACGACACCCACTTCCCATATACTTTTATTTGTGCGTTTTCTTGAGGAAGCCTAAACAAAAATATAAATATTAAGTAAATTTGGTTTGAAGGCAGTTGTCTGTTGCTCACTCCTGTTCAGATCATCTGTGTCGAGCGGAAAGATAGTAGGTCCAGTATATCACATTGAAGACAGCGAAAGCCTGTAACCATTTGACTATTGCTGGTTTCACGTTCCGCGACTTACAGTAGGAAAAGCGATGCTTGAAACTCGATCCACCCAGCCGCCAAATTCAGACTTCTTCACCACTTTCTGCCAGTTGTCCGAATTGTAGTAGGAATTGAACCGCGGCAGTCCGCCCATGTGGTGATTGTTGTTCATCTGTTCATGATCGTTTGAGTCCGAGTTGCAGTAGTGATTGTTGCCGCTCTTGTTGGCGGCCAAGTCGTTCTGCAGTTTTTCGGCTGCCAACGCCGCTCTGAAAAACGGAATCTTTTGTTAATTGCTCGTGTCGCAATCGTTGTTTTTAGTTCTTGGGACACAGCAAGGGACAAAAGAAAGAGTCAACTCGCTGAACAATGGAAACAAACAAAACGACGACGTAGACGTTGTTTACCTAATGACTAATTAGATTCACATGAAATTGACGCTGGTGTTCGTGGTTAACCTGTGCCACGTAAGGTATTTGGTAACTGAGGGAGCGGAGGTTTCCACTGCGCGTGACATTCAAGGGAACAAAAGCGCCAAACTTGAATAACGATTGTGGCATGGAATAGGTCAGATGTCAGCTATAGCTAACGCTAAATGATGCGAGAAACACTGCTGCGCGGCTGTTCTTATGGGTTTGAGGCAAGGTTTAAGTGTCAAGTACTAACCGTCGCCCTTCTCTGAATCGCCTCGCAGCAAAATCAGGACAAATCGCCGACCCTCCGGCTGTGACCAGCATATGGCTGATGGTGCTCATTCGATTCTTCCGTTGCCGTTCATCCTGTTTCTTGTCATTGTAGGCCACAATTGCCAATTCGACCAGCGAGAAGAAGATGAACCCCACGCAGCTGAACATCCACACGTCGATCGCTTTAACGTAGCTCGCTCGTGGCAGCGATCGAACAATGTTGCCAAACTGAAACGTCAACGCCATCAGCGAGCTGACACTCAGCGTGATTCTGGCCGGTAGTGCTCGAGTGTCCATCCAGAAGGCAATCCAACTAACTGAATTGTTTGCATTGATCTATATTCGTTGTACTGAATGAAAACTCACTAAAGACGCTGATATAAGTGGGCATGTACATCTGAAACCCAAGTTTACCACTTTTACTGCTCTACGCATTACCTGCAGTATGTAGAATCCGTACAGTCGCTCAAAGTAGATGCTGACCCACAATCTGTGCCATACGCCGGCTGTGTACATCTAGATCAATTGCTAAATCGCATTGGTGATGGGTTGAATGTACCTCCGTGTGCTTTCCATACGTGATGTTCGTCATTCGAAAGTCGGGCAAATTGAAATCGGTCTTGACAGCGCTTACAGGCGACCAACTCAACCAACTCAAGGTCACTTCGGCTGCGTTGAACGAGTAGCTCTCCAATATGAGGTTGCATCTCAGCGTGTCGAGTGGAAAATTCCGGAGATCCATTTCGCACGGCGCTAAACACGAGAATATAGACGAGAATAGGGGCACTGTTTGTCGCACCTTCAGATCGTATCCTGTAATTGAGCCACGTCGTTCCATTTGGAAAAATCTGAATTTCATCAAATCGCACGCACAATGAAACTGCTACTCTTACCATAAGCAGAATGTTGGGTTTGGGGGAGTCGTGCACTTTGGTTGCCTTTGAGTTTACAATGCACACGTTCGGAGACCTGAAAGCAGCAGCGTGCAAGTGGAAGGGGGTTTTTCAGTTTGTTCAAAATCGATTTTAAACGAGTTGACAACTGAAACCTCTTAATGGAAGTAGAGAATAGGGTTTGAACAGTACTGAAGAGAATATAAATGTAATAAAACAAAGCGGAAGTTTGAGCTTAGGAAAAACTTTGCACTTTTTCATTTGGTTTGGGCTCCGGAAACAAAGCTAGATTTTCTTCAATTTTTTTCGACTTTCATTTCCGTTTTTCTCGAATTTAGGAAGCACAGGAAACAAAGGAAATTGCAAAATAGTGCAAATACGAATCGATCTATTCATTCAAATGTCCGCGCCATGTAAAAGCTCAATGCTGGATTGAGCAACGACTATTTTGGTACAAAACGAACAATTACCAGCCAATAGCATATCTAGGGCAGCCTTAAAAACGCGTCTTTGCAGCCGGCTCACCGTAGTCGTTGCCCAAGTTCTTAGTATCTAGCAGGAGCTGTCAGATATTCTATTTGTACCAAACCACAGTTCTTATTAGCTTCGCCCTAATATCAACGATTATCAAACTTGTGCGTCAAAAACTCGCTGAAAATCATGGTCCGTCTTCTCAAAGAGTCTCCTGCCAAGGTCAAAAACCAAAATTCTCTCCTTCCGCGCCAGCTCCAAACTCGCATTTCAGCTTACCACAGTTTTGGTTCCATGTCATGATCAAGCGACAAATTCTTGCGACAGGGATCAATCGTCTCGAACTGCAACCGCGCATCCAACCAAATCGCACTGATCCAGAAGTCAATAACAAACGTTCCCGTAATTGCCGATATATCTGATATGTCCTGAATTGTGATTTCAACAACGACTTCCACAGGTGACGGATCCGGTAAGGCGTTTCTGAAATGCACATTGCAACATGCCGGAATTCTAATCGCGGTGATCGCATTAGGCAAATTGGGTTAGAAGTGAAAGCAATCGATTCAGCAGTCACTCGAAGGTCGATGCTGCAAGAGTTGAAAGAGCAATCGTACCTCGAGTAATTTTGCATCAGAATGAACGCGAGATCCTGCGCTTTCGTCTCATTGGATTCCGTGCAGATGTTGCCACCGAGCGCAGTCGTCAGAATGATCTCCAGAAGCACAGACTACAACAGTGAAGTAGAAGAGGAGAGAGAGCGAGTGCACGGAAACAGACCTGGATACTGTAGAGCATTCCACATACGTACGGTAGCGCGCTGAGTCAGAGAACCGGCTTTTTTACTCTTCCCCTTCTAAACTTGTGTCCTCAGCGCCATGCGTCGTCACCACGACGGCGCGCAACGGCGGTAGACGCAAATCGAGCGTGTGCACGCGCACGCAAGCGAGTGCTCCTCCCTCCGAGAACTCTAAGAATGGCATCTGTTAATAGCTGATCGAATCAGCGGCCGTGTTTTTCGACACAACGACAGAATGAACACTTACGATTGAATTAGGAACTTGTCGATTTGTGCGGCTGGTTGTGCGCGTTGCGTTGTGCGCGTGTCATGTTCTGCCAGCTTGCTATGTGCGCCACAAATTTGTCGGTTTGTGTCGAAAAGTGAAGTCAACGCTCGGTGGCAATTGAATTTCGATCGGAAGACAATTCTCTGCGATAGCGATGGTGGACGATTAGAAAACAACAAACAAACGCGGAGAGAAGAAAGAGAGCGTTTTGCTGCGTGCGCGCAGTGGAAGAAGACGGAAACTTGGACTTTATGGACTGGACTGAATTTGAGGGTGGAGCGGCTAATCACGTGTGAATAAATTCCTGCTTCCAATTTAGAGAACGCCGGAGAAAACTATATGACACAGTAACAGTAACAGACTTGTAATAGAGCTACTACGCCCTGCGACACATGAAGCAGCCACCTATGAGAGGCTGTTGCAGTCTGCTCCGCCTAGACCAATGTGCCTAACGTTCTTGATTGTCAAAGTGTGTGCGCAGAGTTCAAACGTTGACAAAAAACGTTGGCCTGTTTCCTAATATTGTATCCACTGTGGATATACTGTCAGTGAACGCTAAAGCTGAAACTGTCATGACTGATATGGCGTTCATTCGAGCTTCTGAGAACCACAAATCCATTCTTCCAATAAAACCTTCCAAAATTCTTCCAAAATTTCAGTCCGTCACGTACGAGATCTGGCACTCAGCTAACCGACTTGGGCATCTTTGATTAATTTGAAAAAAATAATTGGAAGTCAAAAATAGTGAAAGCAGGAGAATTGGGCAACGGGTGATGACGATATTGTACATACACAGACGAGGTAGCTCATGGTACTATTAGCTATACAACCTGGTAGTGCCATGAGCTCGCTGCGCCCTGCGAAGCCTAGAAAGCAAAGCTACGGTAAAAGACATAGAGGGCAATCAGCGTAAGCTGAGCCTAGCGCGTAGCCTGAGCTTAATTATTGTCATGCAACATTCTACAAAGCTATCCAACCCCAATAGCAAAATGACTGCTGCACCAAGCCTAAACCTACGCAGACGTCCAATCAGTGGCGCGCAACTGTCATCCTTCGATTCGTTTTTTTGTCTGTTGCAACTAACCCTAACAGCTGCTGTTCACGTTTTTCAAACCTTTAAAATTCCCAAATTGGTACTAAACTTCCAAGGTCCGTTAACTTGGAAGACTCGGTGCGAGTCTCAACACTCCCCACTCCCTATTGCTCCGTTGTTTCCCCTCTGTGTTTCCCTTTGAACTAGCAAGCAAATTAGCAAATAGCTTTGTCATGCGCTTTATTCTCGAACCAATTTTCATAAAATAATCTCAAATCCGATGAGGATCAACGAAATTTAATCGCACTTTACATGATAACAGCGCTTCAAGGCTTTGCGATGGAATGAGTGGTTTAGCAACCACTTAGAATATGAGATTACGGTAGGACAGTCAAAGATCACAGGGAGGGAGTCAATTAGAAGTGAAAGGTGTTATTTGAGAGCTGCCTTTGAGCATAAACAAACGGAGTCTGATTCTATAATAACGTTTCTTCAATAACAGTTCAATGCATCCCTATGATAAAGCCAACGGCCTGTTACTGTCAGTGTATTCTGTCCGCACTAGAGTCATTCGAGACAACCGAAATCACCGCAAAAGAGGACAAGAGGTGCGTCCGGTTTGTGGTCAAAAAGCAGCGTTAATCAAAAGATTCATGTCAAGTAAAGTGAATTTGTAACACGAATCCAATTTTGAAGCAAATACGCACCGGCAGTTCTGTATTCAAGTTCATATTCAACATGAATTTGGCAAAGTAGGAATTTGTGAATTGAATTCGTACCAGCGATTATGTCAACGAACTGCGTCCGAAATTCGCGTTTAATTGATGCCGAGCAAAGCGGATTTGAGTTGGTCTTCCAGTTGTAGAGATCGGCTTCAGCATCTCTGCTAAGGTGATTGATTAGGTAAACTACGCTTTACGTTTGTTTTCAAGCTGACTCATGTTTCAATTACTGGCTCTGACTTGTCTGATGCCGAAAAAGAAGATCACGAAGAAGGAAGCAGATAATCTGCACGTTAATAGGTGAGGCTCTGACTAATCAACTACAGAAAACACACGTCATTCACTTACAAGCGCTACGCCTCAAGTGAAACTCCTCTGAATCTAGAGATTCTTTCCTAGCAAAGCGAATAGTGAGGTTTCCAATTATTGCGATCAATGCTGCTAACCATCAATTCACAGGAACAAAATGACCGCTTCTTAATTCCTTACAGAATTCAAACATCAATTATGTGGAAAATAGCGATGAAACGACGACAGACTGCATAAGACAAGCGTTTCCATCATTGCAACGGTGATCGACCAATTTCTCTTCAAGTCTTCTCTCCGCGTTTCATAACCAAAGAAAGCAAAGTCGTTTTTTCTACATACGGGTAGCAAAGGTTGACGCTGGTTCTATTCACATAGCCACTGACGTTCGGCGTTGAACCTGCTCTAAGGACAGTCGACAATCACGGTATGTGTCAGCTGGACGCCCAGTGAATTTGATACACGACTATTTTGACCCCAGGTCGAACGCGTCTACGAAGTGTGGTAAGCCAATAACTAGGCTAATCCACTCACGCAGTCAGCCAGGACAGTTAGGGTATGATTAGCCAAGAACAAAAGCGTTAAGGGACCAACGTCTTGGCGCCCAGTTGTCCTCCTTCGCTAAAATCAAATTCGAGCTATTAGAAAGAAGGCTTTGCTTCGTTTGTTCAGCGCGATTGGCTGATCAACACTTCCATTCCTCCCTCGCTTAATCGGACGAATAAGAAATATGGCGAACGAAATGTAATCCGCCGCTTAAAATTCGAATTTCATCAGCTCGTCACTTTGCAATTAGCTAATGGAGATGAAAGCGTTTGAAAATCATAATCCACTTCATTTCGTTCACCTCCCTCATCCAAATCCGCGCGATATTCGCTCAGACCGATTAGTTGGAGTTAAACTCCGGGGCCGCCCCTTCACATCACATTATATAAGCTTCCACAACCAACGAGAACCGCCGCCACGCCATCCAACATTGAGAGATGGTCGTTCCCGACGTTCTCTACGAGTTGCTACCGGTCGCCGGTTTTGCGCTCACCGCTTCGAGTCTATTCGTTCTTGTCGCTATGCACAACGACCGACAAGGACCCTTCCTGTTTCTCTATGGTTTGGCCGTCACTGGTGAGTTCATCTGTAGTGTTCACAGCTAAATGACCTGATTTCAGACATGTTCTCCGGATTGTCGATGCTGTACGCTGGATTCTACGGTGTTCTCCTCACGACTTACGGCGAATCGTCGCAGGTAAACCGATTAGGTGATACAACACATAGTAACGCGAGTTTCTGCAGATGCTGACACCGTTGACCTGTTTGAAGCGCGCTGTGCACGTCTCCTTATGGTGCTGGATGGACTACGCCGCCCTCGCAGTGCTCGGAATGCTTTGCGTGGACCGAGTGATTTCTGTGGTGTTCGGGAAAAATTATGAAAAAGTAAGTGAAGATAAGATGACTCAGCGTGCCTGAGCCTAGAATTGGCTTATTACGGTGATTCATAACATCAATGGTTTCAGTACTCAAAGCTCTACTGTCGCTTCCTCGTCTTCGTCATCATCTTCTTCTCCTCCGCCTTGATGCTCGCGCCCGCGTGGCGCTTCGCAATTGAGAATCACACAAACGACACGATCACCGTATCGTCGCTGTGCTACTTCGAAGACATCGTTGGTGAAGACTTCTACAGTGTGCACACAAAAATCAGACTCTGGAATCCGATTACAGGTAAGCAGAGCTGATTGACAGAGAGTGATTTTGGTTCGCAGGAATCTTACTCTTGACGGTTACATTCGCAGTCTACACCGTGTGCAAGATGAACCCGAACTGGTGCTACGGCTGGACCGAAGACACAAAAAAGGCGCAAACGGTAAGGAATTCGAGAATTCACATAAACTCGGGTCTTCCTTCAGCTCTACCTCTGCATCTTCATGCGGTGCGCGTTAACTTCCCTCAGCGTCCACTTGCCGATGATGGCGATTTCGAGCCTGACGCAGAAAGAGGACGCAAACCAGACGAGCGACTTTCTCCTCCGCTTGAGTCAGGCGATCATGGTCGGCATTCTCCAACCCGGCGTCTATCTGATCGTCTCGCCGGCCTTCTTCACATCGGCGCAGATCATCTTCAACCGATACTCGTACAACACAAAGCGCACGTGGCAAAGTTCCGGTAGGATCTTGATTGAACAACGGAGTGATTGTTTCAATCTGGACCCTTTAGACGATCCGCCCGAGGAGAAAAACGACGGAGACGATCCGCTCGACAACTGGTACACAACGGTGGGAAACATCATCGGGGAAGCCGGAGTGCCGTACGAATTTATGGACGCTGATGTCGAGCGCAGCATTTCCTTCTATTGTGACGATAACAAAATGGGCTTGTACATGTAAAGGAGATGAATTTGATCGAATTTCTCATCGAATTGACGCGTTGACTAAAGTGCAACCATTTTCTCATCTTCCGGCTAATCATTCTGCGATCACTCATGAAATCGCAGATGCTCTGGGCTGCAAAATTCCGAAAAGCAATAAAAAGTTTTATTGCTTTCGGAATCGGAAGCAAAAAACGGTTGACTCGATTACAGCGTTTGGTTTGAAGATTATAACTACAACGTCAGAACAGTGGCAATTGTGAAAAGTTGAAACACATTGGAACACGATAAAATGTATCAAAAACGCGGATTTTCGATCGTAAAAACAACTCAACAATGCCCATTTATGCAATTGAAACGCAGCCCGGTAGCCAGTTTTCAAAGAACTGCTTTCTACTTCATCTCCTTGGATGTTTGATCAAAACAGCTTTCACACAAAGTTAAGCCAGATCATGTCTCTACTCAGATGAGACTGCAACTGCAATCGGGCTAAAAGTAAGTTTTGGGCTGAGCAGCCGCCATGGATCGGTGAGATTTGATTTTTTCTAGCCGGATCGTGGTTCATCTCGATTGCTTGTATAACGCAATCGGCTTTCCTGACTGTCTTCTTTGACTTTCTCATCGTTTGAATGAAGGCTAGTTTTTCAGTTTGATGAATCGAGGCCGAGAGGACTGAAAGTCCAAAACGATCATTCCTCGACGATCAAGGCAGCGTTTAGCGAAAAGGTACAGTATCAAGAATAGGTCAGCCATATCGGCTCTCTTCTCGACTCATTGCTGTGCTGTTGACTGTTCACTCAAATTGAAACAGATCACAGACACGAACAAACAGTTGTCTCACATCCACCCACAAAGCCGTTAAAAACAAAAAAAACACTCGGATATGACGTCAGGATCCATCAACAAGACACAGATTTCCGCATTAAGAGATTGCGTTTCGAGGAGAGCGGCGCACTTTACACGGCGGCAATGGCACGAGTTCAATTGATGGAAATCTATCTTTAGACAAATTCCTTTTAAGATTTTTGTTAATTAACATTTCCGCCTTCTCAGGAAATCCTAATGCTCTTTCGCATGTTCGGCAAAGTCCGTTTTTGAGGCCATTCTCCTCGCAATTCAATCCGAATCACTTCTTTCCAACTTCCGCCTCTTGCGTTCACCCAACTGCGACCCTGCGAATCGCATTTGTCACTTTTATTTCTTTTGAACATTCTTGGACTTTTAAAAGTTCTTCTTCGTTGCGGTGCGTTCACCACGCACTCGTTAATCTTTCGGACAGCACTTCATTCTTCTCTGATTCACCGCGTTTTTTGTTCGACTTTTCCCTCAGCAATAATATCCATTATTCACCTGCTCGATGCTGGTACCACTTACTCGAATTTTTGGCTCCAATTGAGCGGAGAGCGATTGTCCGCTCGCACACTCGTCCCTCTCGCTCGCTGTTACAGCAACGCGATGATCAACTCCAAGTTTTTAACTGATCGCAACGAAAAAGACCGTTGGCCTGGGGGTGACCAACTGACGCTTCATCGCTTGTTAAGCCCTCAATGGCGCCTCTGCAGCCATTTGGCCGATGCACTGTTGCATTTTACAGTATAGTGAACCAAATCCGCCCTGATAATTGATAGGGCTGGAGGATACGGTACAAACTGCGATTTTAATTGATAATGCTGTCCTCTTCCGAAAGTCATCTACAAAAAGCAGCTTACTGAGAAGAGAGCGCCTGGCGCACTCGCACGCGTATAGTCAATCGCCGCTCGTCGGCTGTCGATCCTGGGCGGCGAAGAGGGCGAAGGGCCGCAAGCCGGGAAGACGCCCCCACTCTCGATCATCTCGCCGATCTCATCTCTACACCGTCGGTCCGTCTGTAACAAACGAAATCTTTCTTTACATCTCTCTCACCGATCCTCCGACCACCGCAACGATCTCTCCAGATCTTCCGTTCTCTCTCGCTCGCTCCACACCTTTCTTCTCCCCCCACTCCGATCTCCTACGTTCACCCGCCTCTTGAGCTGTCGCGATCCTCGAGCGAGAGGGGGAGAAAGATTCTCCGAGTTTGCCTCGTTCCAACTGTTTAAGTTCGAGCCTTTACACCTAAAGGGCCGCTCAATCGATACTCGCCTAAACCTACCTCTTTTTCATTCGATGACTATTGTTGCTTACTGTCACAGACGTGTCAAATTGGATCTGTTTGCGCTAGCGCGCGGTCTGAACCACTTAACGCGCTTAATTTGCATATTGTGGCGAGCGAAGGACTACTGAAGTGCTGCAACGGTGACTTCTTCCTCAACTAGCTTAAAATATTCGAAAAATTGACCCAAATCTTGCGATTTGTGCACCCACGTGTGTGGGCCACATACAAGCTCATTGTAATCTGGTTCTGCTGAGATCTGAGCAGGTGAGTTCGCGCGACTGGCGAGTGTCTCCCCGTTCTTCTGTGTTTTTGTTTGCTGCCTCTGAGCAGCGCGCAGGCGCACTCGCGCTCATTTAGTGCGATTCTCCCGCTTGTCAGATCGCTTGACAACCGAAGAACATTCCTACTTTTCATGTTTGATCTTGTCATGAATCGGTTTGACCGTTGACATTGGCGGGCTTCGTGCGCTGAGCGCGCGGCCACATTACGCGAGCACAGAGTTGCGAGTTGAGTGCATTCTTCTCTTTTTTCGTTCCCCTAAAATAACTGTGTACTCAACAGACGACTTTTTTCGGTCTTTTGTAATTTGATGCGCGCGCGCACTGGATGCAGCACGCTTATAGCGCGCATTCGCGCGAACTTGTTGGAGGCGTTTGTCGTCATTCGCGAAAACCAACGAAACCGATCGACGGAGACGAACAAAAAAGCATTCTTTACATTCCGTTGAAGGGTGGAGGGGGCGAAATTGAAGCATTTCTCTGAGGTTTGGTCGTTTTGGAACACTATGCAAAGTTCAGCAATCAGTTGCAAACGCTCTTTTCAAACGGCTACGGTAGTTTCTACGTAGATGCATCAGATACGTAGATTTATTCAAATTTCACTCGAAGACGAGTGAAACGAGAACTTAATTACGTGATTTTTTGAGCGTAACTGCTTTTCCACAGCAAAATCGTCTATTTTCCAGGTGTACGGTACCTTTAAAATTCGATTTTATGTTCGAGTGACAAAATTCCAGCAGTAAAAACGCTGTTTCCGCTCATATTTCCGCTCATAAATTCAATTCGTGCGGATTTCATCACACGCCACCCGCGAACGCTTATTATAAATCACTGATGATGTTGTTACGACTATATCTTCTCTCCGCTGTCAGGTTGCTTTCAATCATATGACTCGACGCTCAACTTTATTGACCGCGTCTGACTCACTTCAAGTCAGTTGAGGTCGACGCGTCTTCAAGCGTGTCTGATCGTTGATTGTTTCAAACGACAAGTGGCATTTTTTGGCTCATTGTAGATTCCAGTGACGGCATGACGATCGGAGGTGCCAGCTCGGGCAGCCGATCGAGCAGAGTTGGCCGTTTCAGCCAGTCGAAGATCAAGCATGGCAGTAGTTCAGCTGGAGGCGGAACTTCCACACTTGGTGAGTTGATCTGCCCGTTCAGTCTTTCAATTACCGTACTCACGCTATTCTAGGCGGACACCCGATGAACGGCCCCGAACCCGGATCGCCAATCAAACGCGACATCAAGCACCGTTTTGAAATCACGAAGAAACTTGGCTCCGGAACGTACGGCAAAGTGTCGCTGGCCTACGATCACAAAACAGATCGCGAGGTGAGTTTCTCGGATCGATTACATGTGCACTTTCTGCTCCCTTCCCGAACAGGTGGCCGTGAAATTGATCAAGAAAAGCGCTATCGAAAACAAACAAGATCTTGTGCGGATTCGACGAGAAATCCGTATTATGAGCGCGTTGCATCATCCGAACATCATTCAAATCTACGAGGGTATACCGTAACAACAGACTGAAAAGGCGCTAAACTGAGCTCTTTTGCAGTTTTCGAAAACAAGGACAAAATCATCTTGGTCATGGAATACGCGTGCGGCGGTGAACTCTACGACTACGTGAGCACGCACGGCTCGCTTCCCGAATCCGAAGCTCGCAGGATTTTCCGCCAGATCACCTCTGCCGTTCTCTATTGTCACAAGCACAAAGTGGCGCATCGTGACTTGAAACTGGAGAACATCCTGCTCGACGGTCGGAGCAATGCGAAAATTGCCGATTTTGGTCTCTCAAACTACTTCTCGGACAAGAACCTGCTGGCCACGTTTTGCGGCAGTCCGCTCTACGCGTCGCCTGAGATTATCAATGGAACTCCGTATCGCGGTCCAGAGGTAAGCGCTGCGCGTAGTTCTCGGTCTCTGCAGTTCGTTTGGAAGTTGTATTTCGATCCAGTTTGATCGATTTTGGGATTTCGTTGCCTCAAGGTGCGCTGATCAGTGAAATCTAGGGTAACACATAGCACAATGCGCTGGATTTGTTTCATTTCATTTCACTGAAAGCCTCTTCTCGTCAAAGCAATGACGTCCCATTTTCAGGTCGATTGCTGGAGCTTGGGTATTTTATTGTATACACTGGTGTACGGGTCGATGCCATTTGACGGGCGAGACTTTAACCGAATGGTGCGGCAAATTAAGCGAGGCGCCTACTTCGAGCCTGACACACCGTCAAGTAAGAGAGCCGTTGTGTTACGTAACGAATGCGCATCGCGGCCGTTTAGCTGCGTCAATGCTGATCAGGAGCATGCTGCGCGTGAACCCTGATCGTCGCGCTGATATTGACGATATCGCCAGCCACTGGTGGCTGAATCTGGAAGAGAACATGCCGGTCATTCAGGAGCTTCCGGAAAATCAAATTACCGATCATACGCCGTTGACCGAGCGAGCGGAGACGATGATTGTGCAAGATCTCGCGAACGAAACTGACGTTTTCATGGAATTCGGTCATCTTAGCTCGCATACAAGGTTTGTTCTCTCTGCTCGGCGCTCCCCAACCGAAAATTTAGACAAAAAATTGAAGAATTCCGTCGTCGAAGACAACAAGCCGAAGAGTACAACGAGAATTCGCCCGTCAAGCTTCCCAGAATTCAGAAGAACGATTCGGGAGCGGCGGAGATGTCGTCGAAGGAGAAAAGCTTGCGTGGTTTTGCCGAAGAGACCACAGAAAACAAGGAAATCAAGCCGGTCAAGCCTCCTGTTGTGGAAACCAACGAAATTGAAATGAAGAACACATTCAACGATCCATTGGAACGTCTTCGACAACTGGAAAGTCGCCTGGGCCGCCGTGAAAGCGTGGAACTCAAAGAGCCTCCAGAGAAGAAGCCGATCGAGTACGAGGGAGCGAAGCGAAGACCTACGAGAGACAGTCCGAGCACTTCAAGTTATCAGTCGACCTACAGCAGCGCTCCGGAAGAGTAAGTTCATGAATTTCGCCAGTTCATTCCTATTTCTACAGTTTCAGTCCTGTGCCTTCGAAGAAACCAGCCTTCGTGCCGGTCTGCGAACGTGTTGAACCACCGACTCCTCCACGTCGTCCATCGCTCAACTCCACTCCTCAGAGCTGGAAGGTGGAAACCGACTCACTCAACGTGCTTATGAATCAGGTAATCCATTCATTCATTCTTGGTAGTTCTACCCGCAACGTGATTTTAGGTCCTCGAGCAAATGGAAAACGGGCCGGTCAGCATGAATCTGGTGGCCAGAATCCAGGCGCATCCATTCTACAATCAACGACCGATGGTCAAGGAACTTCTCGAATCCATTCTTGCCGCGCAGCCACCGTCGGTCCAGAAACAAGCGTCCAAGATCATCCAACAGCAATCTCAAGACATCGTCCGCCGGCAAATCTCCAACCACATGATGCAGAAAGAAGTCGTCGATGCGCGGATGAAGGAGACCGTGACTCGATCGAAATATCACGTTCCGGAGCTACCAACAAAGATCGACAGCAAGATATACCAGAAGCCCGGTTTGGAGGAGCGTCAATGGCATAGTGTGGAAGTCGGCTTTGAGAGTGACGAGGAATCCGAAGACCCGGAATCTGTTTCAGTTCAAAAGTCAGCGGCGAGTGCGAAAACCGGAAACAGCGTTGTAAGTAGTTTAATCTCATCTGTTAGCAATTGGGAACGGTGAGACGGCACCCTACACTTTTGAATTGATATGCCCTAATTGCAATAATTCTTCTTCCAGGACGAGGAAGCGACCGACGAAGACCTCACGCATTCCATTGTCAGTGAGAAACGGTCAAAGATGACAAACTCCTTGAAGACTTCACGATCGGAAGGCGAAATTGTCGACGAAGAGAGCGAGGAGGAGGATGAGGAAGAAGAGGATGAAGCGACCGAAGAGGAGTACGATAGCGAAATCGAAGAACTTGCTGATGAAGTAGAGCACGTCGCTCAAGTCAGTCACGAAGGCGTCGCTCCCAAGATTGTCACTGAGGAAGTTGAGGAAGTGCGCCCGAAGGAAGCAACCGAAATATCCGATCAACATTTGGCCGTTTTCGATCGTGGTCTCATCAAGAGACAAAGTAAAGGGAAATATCAGCACAATCAGGTTAATCTCTACGGTCGAGGAGTGTCCACCGAGACTGACAGCCCTCATTTGCCGCGTCGCTTCATTGGCGGTCCTCAGCCGCTACCAGAACAATCTCCAATTCTCTTCGATAAGGTCAGCAACTACCGTAGTAGAGATGAATTTCTGTGATTTCAGGCCAAAAAGTACATTATGAATTATCCAAACAAGATGGGTGAAAGCGACGATGAACAGGATCCTCGAGCGAGCAAGAAGAAGCAACAGTGGCTCAAAAGCCAGGATCCCGACGTCATGGGATCGAGTCTTGAAAACCCCAGTCATTCCGTTACTCCAACTCCTAGTCAACGCGGTTCTGTGCCGGCAAGAACGCCGCCGCGCTTCGACCAAGCAGAGAATGCAAAGAAGAAGGTCGTCCAGAAGGAGGAATCAGAAGAGGAAAGCGAAGAAGAGGAGGAAAGCGAGGAGGAGGAAGAAGAGGAGATCATTCTGGGTGCTCCTACCAAGACGAGTACCGTAACCACGCCCTACAAAACTGGTGGCATTCTCGGAATTAGGACAATTAGTAATGGTAGGCTTTCCAGCCACATTTTGGTCTCCGAGCACAGGCGCCTATTCCGTAAATCTGACAGCGCATCGCCTCCGACAAAGAATGCACGATCTAAAGCATAATTCTTCAGATTCGACGCCCAAAGATGTCCCCCTCAACACCAAACCGTACACATCGCCCGCTCTTGCCAACAACTCTCAACACGCTCATCACGCACACGCTCTTGCTACCAACTCGCTGTCGTCCGGTTACGGCTCCCAAGCCGCGTCGAACGCTTCTCAGATTAGTTCTGCCGAATCAAAAAGGTACAATATGAGCTTTGAGCTACACTAACGGCTTTGTTAATACTGGCTTTTAACTGCAGCTTTTGGTAGAGTCTAAAACAAGAAAACAACGATTAATCTCCGTGTGTGTTCGTGGGCTAATACAAGATTTTAGTAGTGAAAACACGGCGGCGGGTGCAACTGCGGAGGACAACGGCGCTGGTATCCAGCGTTGGGAAACCGCAGCCGCGTACATTCGAAGGAAGAATCGCGAGCGAAGATTGAGGAATCGAACGATTGGCACTCCCGAAGAGGCTTTCCGGTATCTAATTTTTGGCTTTCCTTTGCCTAGGCTAACAACTCACTTCTCTAACCATTCGCTCGCGAGAAAGCCTATGGTCTACAACGGAATTTCAGGATTAGTGAGCTCCGCAAAGAACAGGAACAGTCGTCCCAACAACAGCAACCGTCATCGCCCTCCTATGAAGGTGAGTGACGACATCTGACCGATTGATTGACTTGAACGTGGTTTCTAGAACGTAAAGATCCGTTTGATTATTACCATCAGAAGGATCCGCGTGACTCCAGCAGTGAGTAAACCTTCCGCTGCGCGATTCATTCGTCGCTTTTCAGAAGTTGGATCGAGTATTGGAGGCTACGTCAATAGCTACGCTCGACCACGATATGAGGAGAGCGCATATCGACGGGGCGCGTACGATCAAGCCAAGTCAGGATCGAATATTCATCAGATCGTAAGCACTGACCGACTCTCGCGTGCAAATCGGTGTTTGTTCCAGACGCAGTCGTATCTGTACCCTGACCGCTCACATCGCAAGTCGTATCACGAGTTCAGTCCGGTGGAACGTTCGTACGAAGAAGAGAGGCTAGCGTCGCCCGTGTACGGCGGATACGAGCATCATCGACACTCGCGCTTGATGAATGGACGAGGAGAAGAGGAAGTGAGTGAAATGCCGTGTAGTAGTTCAATGCAATATTTTAGTCTCTCCAGAATTGGGCCTCTGAGCCGCGGCGATTTGAAGTCTATCAGACGAGGGCGGAACGTGCTGCAGAGAAGAACACTTCCAGCACTGCTCATCCTACTTACAGGACAGGAACTTCATGGTTGTCAGGAGAGCGTCCCGTGAGTGCGTTCATTCCTGGTGCTTACAAGTCTCGATATGACGATAATTTCTCCTATCGGCGATCGGCCTATGATGTCGAGCGTCCAGGTTTGTTTTTTCTGTTCTTTTATCATTGTAAACCGTCCATTACAGTAACTCCAAGCGCGGACTACGGTTCAAGCAGCGCGAGTTCGCCGTACCAGTCTGCTATACCTCCACAACCGGAACGACCAAAGGAGACTTTGTTGTCCCGATTCCGTCCCGTTACGCGTCGAGTTGCGTCTGTCCTGTTAGATGGAGATCGGAAGAATAGAGCTCGCTCGCAGTCGACCGACAGGAAGCACCAGGGTCGCGAGGAAACAGACTATCACGGTATTTTGTTCTTGATGATCGCTTGTTTTGAGGTAGATCATCGTTCAGCTCACTTGCACAATCGCCTTATGACCCCGGAAGTGGCCGGAAGCGATCGTGAATACAACTACGTCAACTACTACGACTCGGGCGCGGCACGAGGATCTCAACCCAGAGAGCCGGACATGAGCGTGACTCCAGCGCGTGGTATTCTAAAGAACAAACAGGTGAGCTTCATTGCTAGCCGAAACAGAGTGATTAACTAGAAAACATTCAGAGTATTGAAATCGAGCCACGCATCAAGGACACTCCTCCTCAACCAGCTTCTCATGGTATGTCGGCTAAAATCTCCTACCACTCTCGCTTTCCCTTTCCACACTCTTTCTACTGACTCCTATCGTTTTCCTTTCTTTGAGGCGTGAAATACATGATCGGCCGATTGCGTCGTCATCTCTCGTCCGAAAAAAGTGTCAGCCCCGCACCGCCACGCTCTCGTGCGGCCATGCGATTCGGTTCGACCGGGCCCTCGGCCATGAATTACACCTCCACCAGTTTCGATGAAGGTTCGCTTAGTAACACTGTTTCTGTCCTTTACGCTAACCTTCTCGCATGCATTGCAATTCTTTCGCTTACATGGCATTTTAGGTGGTCGCCCGCCTCCAGCAACCACTCCCGACATGTACGATAGTGCTCCGAAGAAACGAGGCCTTCTTTCGATGGCTCGACGCCGAACGACTGAAATGAGAATGGGACCGGATGGAAATATTGTTACCAATGGGTATTTCACAACATTCGAGCCTATCTTTACCAGTTTCATATCCTAATCTAGGTACTTTGACGACGACTACAAGCGCCCGCGTTCCCCAATCGAGAAGATCAAGTCGCTCTTCAGGAAAAGCAAGGACAACATTACGGTAGCGAGCAGTAGTCAGAAGCAGAACGGCACTCACGACTACGGTTACTCATCGGCTGGAACCAGTAGCCGGTATGGAGCTCTGATCTTATAGCCTTGTTCCACGATAGTTTTGCAGCTATAACACCGCCGACAAAGTCTTTGGAAGTTATCCTTCGTCAACGCAGTCAACCCGTGACCCGGTACTCTCGTCTCAGTACAGAAAGTACACTGGAGGTAGGCCGCCGTATTCTCTTATATTAGCTGACAGCAAATGCGATTCATTTACAGCTACCACAGGATACAACCGTTACAACTACACGGGTGGAGCGCCGTCCAGTGGAGAGCGACCACTACGACATTGGTACGATGATCCGCATCTCTACTAGTCTGCGCCGCTACAACTCCGAATGTGTACACATCTTATCCGGTCGTTCATCACTTGTCACAAATTTGCGTTTTTTCATTTCGTTTTGTTTTTCCTCTTCTCTCGTTTCGTTCTATTACTTCATTACCTAGTTTTGCGCGCGCGTGTTGTCAGCTACTCTTTCAACTGAGGTTCGCTCATTGTAAATTCGTTGCCTACTCCTCCTCTAGTCTCTAGAATGCATTGTAACACTGGTATCGATCATGTACGCATGAAAACAGGATTTTTCTTCTTTTTTTGATTGGTGTATGATGTTGTGTGTGAAGAGTGGAGATGATAGCCTTAGTAGGCTTGATAAAAACAACGTTTCGTCTTGTTTCGTTCTGAACAGATTTTATGGCAAGTCTTAATTTATCTATTTTCCAATAAATTCGATTGTGCGAGATTCGAATGAGATACACATGTTTACGAGTGTTAGGTATAACTACTAACTACATACGTGGGAGCAAGCACGGATTCCGCGAAATGACGTTATAATTGTACCAAATGCTCAATTTCAAATCGTATTATCGCGGAAACAAGCAAAGACCGATGCACTTGTTGTTCTCGCCTAGTCGCTAGGCATTGTTGCGCAATCGAATTTGTCAAATTATTTAATTTTCGTGCCGACAGATGTCTACGATACCGCAACATGATGATTCAGTGTAGTCGGTTGAAATGGCTGGGGGTGGGCTGGACGTTCTTCCTCATTGAGCCTTAAAAGTGCGTTTAATTGCGCGTTTTTTGATATAAATGGTTTAGGCAAGTTGTAAGACAATTGTTAAACTGTTCTGAATCTTAGGATCTCCAGTCCCATTCAACGTCTAAAATTAGCCTCAAGATATCAGAGGTGAACATTTAAACAAACCGCTTTTCTTAAAAACAAGATATTTTCGGGAAAGTCACGACTGGAACGTTAATCTTCTCATCCTTTAGTCCCTTTGTCCGGTCGTTAATGATGCGATTACGGTAGGTAATGTGTACCCGAGCAATCCATGTCCTCTAGTTGTCGATGCCGCCATCGCCGAGAGGATTAGCGATGACGGAAGAAGCGGACAGAAATGGCCCTCCTCGTTGTTCCTGTTCTCATTAACATCTCCTTACTTCCGTCACGCCTATTGCTACTATTTTCATGTCCCTCCGACAAGCATCGCAGTTTTCAGCCAATAATGCATGCGACATCCACTCATGCTTGCGGATACCCACGGTGCACACGACCCTAAAATTGATGAAATATGCCACCGTCTATACATAAGTAATGTTATTGCTATTCAACAATGGTACCCGCGTGAGCGGCTGCAAGCGACGCTTTATCACGACACCCTCTAATTCGCGTGCGCATAATTACAGTCTTGCATTTATCGAAATGCTGATGGTCAGACTCTTCGTGTTCCTGACGCTCTCTGCGTCCCTCACTTCATCGGCGCCCGTCTACTGGTATGATATGGAAAAGCAGCTTCTGTACACGTTCGAGGATCCCGAATTCTTCCGGTACAACACTTTCGTTTCGGATTCCAAAAACCAACCGGTAATCTGACCAGATCTTTTTCAAGTCATTGAATTTAGCTTTAGGTTTATGACATAACGCGCACAAAGAAAGCCAGCGCGATTCCGCGCATTCAAATCACAAAATACCTCCTGTTAGATGATTTGCGGCTTTAGCCAGCGAATCTCAATAAAAGTGAATTTATTACTGTCCATACAATTAGTAGAACTGATCAAAGCACCGATTTGCACGATATATGTACAAAACATGGATACAAAAAGAGTCATGTCGACTGACTGGCAGTCATTTAGTACCCACGATGACTCGGCGGGTCGAAATCCCTTACTCGGTCATCCATCGCATCAAACGTCTGTGTAAAATTGTTCAAAATTGCAAAGATCTGATTGTTGAGTAGCTGCATACGGCGAACTCGATCAACAAAGCGGGAGAGTTTCTAAAGCATAATCATTACGGTATGCAATTGAATTTCATGGTATTTGTAAAAACGATTAAAAGCAAATGAACCTACTCGTCCTTCTGCCATTCCGTCTTTTCCGTCCGCTCGGTGAACCCGCAGGATATGATAGCAGAAATCTAGCACTTCGAAACGTCGATGCTGCCCGAGTAGCATGACAATCACACATCCGGCCCAGTGAACGCTATCTCCAAAGACTTCCCTAAACAATTTTGTTGTTGAACAGGTTCAAGACGATATCGAGAAAGCTCACTCAACAAGCGGGATATGTCTCGAGTCATCCCCATTTTCGCTAGTTACTCGAGGCTGCTCGGAATTCAGAGTATCACATATGCTGAATTGAACCGCGGACCACAACCGATGGAACTGATTGCATTCATCAATCCACATGACGCCATTGTCAGGATATCCGCCAGTCCATATAGGGTTCCTTCCATCATCCAGCAACATTCCGCGCACTTTTTGTAGAATGTTCTCAAAGATGTTAAGTCCGCAGCAAAGGCGTTCCTTCGTTAGAAGTTCACCTTCACGGGCGATGGTAGCTTGCTGAAATTTTACTCATAGCATCCCCGCATCTACATTAAATCGCATACGCTTCCACTTCCTAACTGTTCAACCATAGTCGCTATTTGAATCCGCTTGTACTTCTGTTCCAATCTCTTCATTTTCTGCTCTTGTTCTTCGGTAGCTGAAAATGGGCATACAGTACATTCAGCATATACCGCAGTTTTTCTTACTCTTAGCCTGTGGGCGCGGAATAACATTCGTAAAGGGAGCTGCGCTGAGCAGATCGGATATTTCTTCCTGTCCGAGTGCCATCTCCAACTGCATGCAGAAGAGTATGATATTACCAAACTCGCGGAAGACTTGAAGGAAATCTCGCTTCAAATCTGGGTAACTCAGCAATCCCTTCAGATGGTGCAGATAGTATTCGAGTACAGCTGAACTCGTACAATAGGGAGAATAAAACGTGGAAATTAATTACCCGGAGATCCGTAGTCATACATTGGCAACTTACAGACCTTAGGCATTAAGGACATTAACCGCATTATGTGAGGCTTCATACCAGCGTTGATTACGTGATTCGTCAGCTAAATTATGTTAATTGCATCCAACCGAATAACAGGAATTATCACCTTGATTAGTTCTTCGACAATCACAGCTATTCCCTGGTAACCTAACAAGCGAGCCATCGCCTTTAAATGACAAGATCCAATAAAACCCGAGAACATGGAGTAAATGTTGCTGAATGCGGCATTCAAGGATTTCGAGCCCCACAAGTATGCAAATCCGACACTGGGCGGCTTTTCACGTATCGGCTGCTCACGATAGAACACTTTGGATCTGACGAAGCGCCGAGTCGATCCATTGTAAGAGTAGTGAGGAATCAGATCATAGTTGATTTCCCAAAAAGCATGCAAAGTTATTCTACCATACGGAGCCGAGACGTTATGGTTCGCTTCAGTGAACAAATCATCAAAATCCGCCAACGATCTGATGTGCTCACTGAGCAAACGATGGCACAACCTGTTCGTTTCGATCAGCTTTTCTAGTTCCTATGCATCACAAAATTAACATTCACTAAAACTACACGAAACTTACGACAACGTATGCCAAATTTTCTGATTCAAACTTGGAGATCGCAGCATCAAGTGACTTCAGAATTGCGATATTCAGACGCTGGCCTACAAGCCTGTTTAGATCGATAGAGCGACCGAGAAGCTGGATGTGACGCTGCTTCAGCAAGCTTTCAAATCGAGCACAAGCTGGCGTTCTGATCGTAATTCCCAGTTGGGTACACTCTGATTTAAACTGCTTATCGAGTAGCATCCTAAAATTGAACTACAACTCTGAAACACAGAGACCGTCAACTTACGATGCCGCGAGCTGCTTATAGTATGTAAATACCGCTTCCGAAAGCTTGTAGACGAACTGATCAAAGCATAGATTCACTTCCGCTTCAACTTCATCGTACAAAAACTGCTTCTTGAATTTAGTTAGCGAGTAGGTAGCCGCGTCGTTGTACAGATCAAGTTGATACAAGATGCATTCTGTCAGACCAGGATCTTCGCTCGTCAAAATGTAGTCAGTAAGGATCCACGGCATTGACATTTCGATGGGAAACTGAATACGCTTTCCCATGGTCATCTCCAAATAGAATTCTCGAAACCAAAGCTGAGAAAGATCGCAGCACTGCTCTAGAGTACGAGAAAAATTGAGAAGAGCCGGCCAGTGGTACGACATTCTTAAGAAAGCGACCATCGGGTCGCTGTGCTTAGTGTCAATTTCTTTCTTAATAACTCGTCTACCGCAACCCGCTCGCTCTGAGATCAACGATTCAAGCATAGTCCTAGCCATGTAAAGCTGCAACGAATCCTGATAACGCGCATCACAAAATGCACCAACGAACCTGTGTAGTACTGGGCGGAACATTTCTTGGTTCAAAACGAGAATCAGTCATAGATTGTGCGGCCTCCGCTTTCTTCTTCTTATTCTTTGAAATAAGATCATTGGAACGTGGATTGTATTGTCCTGATCTGTTGTCAACGCACGTGTCGCAAATCGACTGGATAATACAGCTCAGCATGTCCTTCTTGCTTTTCATCGCTTTCTGAAGAGGTTCTCGGAGAGTAGTACGAACAAAGTCTTGTAGCTCCGCGTATATGTGCCTCCGAATCGCTTGAGTGAAGTCGGCCTCCATTCGTCTCAGTAGCTTATGAAGTCCTTTTATCATCGAAATGACCTAAAGCGAACATTAAATACAGTACAAGCCAGTCATTTTTATATACCTCAATGAGGGCGGCTTTCTCAGCTGTACTGTAATTGTATCTCGTCGCTCTCTCATATTCTTCCGCTGTATCAGGACAGTCTGGATTATCACGTGTATTAGTGGGATGAAGCAGCTTCCAAGAAATGGTTTCAACAACGTCACTGGTCCATGCGCATAAGAGCTGGATTCCACTCAACGTGACAGTGGTCAGTTCGCGGTTCTCAGTGTCACTTCTTGGTCCTTCAACTTCGTACACCACAGCTTCGTTGTTGATTCTCGAGAGATGCGTCACGTACTCGGCATGATGCTGTCGAATCGTTTTCACCTTGTCCACTATGCTCACATGACATTTCTCACTTTCCACGTTGGAAAGAGGCCATTTGGTCGCATCAAAATGTGCAGACTTCTTCACAAACGAGAACGGTTCAATCTGCATGTCGCCATACAATGGCACAACTTCCAAGCTCTAAAGAACGACTTGAGTTGATGCCGACTGGGGCTGCCCACCTTGAAGATTTTATCTAATTTTGCAATTGATATCCGTTTCTTCTGATCGAGTTTGTTTACAAAAGCTACTGGCCCATCCATGAGATAAAGCGAAAACGCAAGAACCTAAAGATTGGCCTTCCTTAGATTTCGTCAATCAATTAATGAAACACTTACCTTGACGAACATGTGTCGCTCATCGGGGCTGATATACATCTGATTCTCGAATAAGAAAACGCAAATGTTAATAACGTCAGCAAGAATTTCCTCGTAAGCTTCAATGTTCTGCAATTCGGCTTTCAAAGTTTCGCGAATCTTATTGTGAGTAGCAAGAAACATGCTCAGGTCATGCATGTCATGGATTGTTTCGGATGATGGCAACTTGACATCCTGCTGCGATTGCAGAGACTGCGCAGCTCTAAACGACATGTATTGCTCATGAAGCTGATTACTCTCTGCGATGATACCTTCTGAAAGTGGAGAAATCGTTCTTGATCGAAGCCTTCATGTTTTTCAATTCATCGAGCACTGCAAACATGTTCATAAATTTGCCAAGAGTGAGCAGATATGCTTCAGAGACAAAGTCCTTTCTCTTCTCCGGATGGCACAGTCGCTTGATTTCGTTACAAAATCGTTTTATCGCCTCGTTCTTCAACAGAAAACGTAAAATGAATGGATAACATTAGAAACAAACCGAAAACTTCATAAATCTGTGCAGCTTCTCGACTTCCGGAAGTAGAACCTTCACGACCGTTTTGTTGATATCAACGCGATTCGGCTGATCGTTGGACTTCGCCATCGGAACGGCCCGAGAGCAACAACGCCAGGTGTACAGATTCCCAGCATGTTGGAAGCCTTCGACGAGCATCTCGCTCTTAAAAGAACGAATTAGAAATAGAAAACGCTTCAGGAACTCACAAATTCTCCATGTCTTGTCGCTTCTTCGATGTATTTCGCATTGCCCGTGATAAACGCGTTGCGATCTTCGAAATTCGTGTCGAAATTTACGCGGTAGTCCAGAGGCGGGCAATGGGATTCGAGCACAGGCTGGCTGTCGACGAGTAGGATGTCGTTGAGCAGCTCGAATGAATTATTTAAATGCTTGTTTCGGCGTACCAGTATCCCGGGATTCCCAGTGGATGTCAGTGCAGGAGAACAGGAAGAAGAACACCAGAATACGTGCACCCCAGAATACGTGTCCACTGCTTTGCAGTCATTTCCACAGCCGCACATCTTTTGAGTTAAGGAAGAACTTACCTCCACATTTCCCACGGCATCGGCTAATGTCACGGAATCTGACGCCATAGGCGTTTTCGACCTCCAGTTCTTCACGAGTTTCTTCTGAAAAGAATCACAATCATATTCACAATCATGACCTCTGCACAGCCGCGTTCAATGAATAAGCGATGCAGCGAGAGAGCGCGGCCAGTCCTAACCGTACAGTAAATAACTGACATTCGTTCCGCTTGGTCATTGTTGCACATTGCAGTGACAGAAAGTGCATCGCGCATTCATTTGCCGTCTTTGAATCTTGTTCACATCGCATTTTGAAGGAACAAAAGTGCAAATTTTAGAGCTGACACACGCTCCACGCAATAAAACTCGGGCACCGCATTGCAGGGCGCGACAAGAGGAAGAAAATACCGTCTGCGTACCGTGCGTTTGTTAGTATTCGTCAGTGTGCGAGGAACAGATCGCACCGCATCGGCACATACTTCCAGCAACGAACGCCTCCTGCGCGGCAGATACATCGCGACTTCTCTTCGTCCGAGCGTCTCCAAGAATGATCATTCTTCCGCGCTTTCATTCGGAAGCTTCAACTAGTCTAGATTCGCTTGTTCCCTGTCGGTCGGACGCTCCCCGTAATTTGTCAAATGTTTTATTGTACACGCATCAATATGTCAGATCAAGATCAATTTCATTTTGTCCAATGAAAAAGTCGAAAATAACTGCTGTCGAATATTTCTAAGTTGAGACCATTAAAAGTCCATGCGAAGTCGTTTGCTACTTGAGTAGTAAGGCTTGGGGAAACCCGTTTCATTGCGTATTCCTTGTAGGCGCACCCTAGCTTGCGAACTTTGTACCCAGCGGATTTGCGTTGCCGGTCCATAGCCCTGCAATCGTTGTTTGATCGGTTTGTAAGGCCATGTTTTAGAATATAATTGTCGAATCTTTGAGCGACGACAGACTTTCTCTCTGACTCTCTGAATGATTGAGAGAAAACTCACTCGATCATTGCGGGCTGTAATTCTGAACAACACCGCTGGTTTCGGGCCGTGCTCGTTGTCGATATGTGCCATGCTCAAATTCTGCGACGTTACCGTACATCGCGATTCCGGTCCAACGTAAACTCGAATGAAAACTATGGCTTCCTTCACATTTGAAGTGCTGGACTTCACCGCGAGGTGCACAGTGTACTCGGTGATATCGCCGGGACAGTGCAGCGGCGGCTCCCAAGTAAGATGCGCACCACCGATCACTTTGTTTATTCGCACATCTGTGGGACTGCCCGGGAGACCAGGAAGGCATGTCTTGAAGGCGGACACCTCTGACCACACACCGCGACCGCATGTATTAACGCTAGCGACGCGGAAGCGATATGCGGTACCGGGTTCAATCTCCGCTTTTCTGATCAGCGACAAGTCAACGCGGCCTGGCTAGAACAATGATATGTTTAAAAAAAACCAGACCACACACAGCGTACCTTTATGGAAACATGCTTGCCATCCTCAGTGAAGCGAGTGGAGAGGAAGTGATGCGTTACACGAATGCTGTTCTTCTCGATTATTCCCACGTCGTACCAGCAATCTTGTTTCTCTTCCTCCGAGGTCTGCAATCCATAAATTACTCATCACTGCTGAGAACCGCGCTTCTAACAAATGGCGAATAGATCTCACGCTTGACGAGGAGCTCGCTTGTCGACGGTTCAGATGAGCAATCTGCCAAGATGTCGTGCGGTACCGTATCCTCCGTAGTCAACGATTCGGGATTACTGTAGCTCGCCTCCAGTTTAACTACCGGTTTTGCTTCTACAATGATGGAATCATCCTAAAAAAAAAAAGAAGTTACATGACACATGAACACATGTTTCAGTCCTACATAGTCGGTATTCACATTTACACTACTACTGTAGACCTTCTTTTCTGGACTGGACACAACACAACCTAAAGTAACGGGTCCGACTTTCTGAATTTGCAGCAAATATGAGGTAGCCGTTAAGATTTGGTCCCAATGCACTGCTAAGGCGGTTGTGCCCGATCTGACCAGTTCGACTCGGGGAGGAGGTGGAGGGCGACTGACATCGAGTTGCCACATGTCGCAGCTAACTTTGTCATAACCGTCGCGGCCTGAGAAGAGATACAATCTATTCTTGATGCAAGTCATACTATGCATGGTTCTAGGAAATGGATTTCGGTCTGAAAAATGATGTTTAGAGGCAGTTTTCAGTGGATTAGCTTACTGTAGCTTTCTGCTCCTTCAGCAAAGCACGACTTTACTGAACCCCACTTCTTCTCTTTCAGATGGAATACTTCCAACGAGTTGGTAGCCTTGCATACCAGTTGATCTTCATCTTTCACAGTAATCCAACCACCAAATATGTACAGACTTAATAAAATTGATTAGAAAGCATCTAGAATAGAACAGACTCACCTATTTCCTACTGCGCTAATACTATGGTGAGATCGTGGAAACCGAGGAATTTCGTTTGTGAGCAGATTCGTCCAAGTCATCGAGTTTAAATCCAGCATCCATAGATCGTTCAGCCGCGTCTGTGCAACTCCACCAGAAATAATCAATTTCCTCTCGCTCCCTCTCTCGAATAACGTCGCCGCATGCGATTCTCTCGCTGGAGGACGAGGTCCAAAAGTCTGTAAGAACAGCTTAACCATCGACTGAACGCGTGCTTACCTGTGGGTATTCATAATGTAATTCAGGCAAATGCAGGTTGATCATAAAAATGTCGCTCATATGATGCTGGATGATGTTGTCTGGTCCATTATCCTGCGTGTACACTCCTCCGAATATGTAGCAATAGCCATCTTTTGAAATACTCAGCGTATGACCAGTGCGGGTGCGAGGAAACTCATTTCGCGCGTTAGGACGTACAGCAAGGTGCGCCCATTCAAAAGTGCATGTGTTCAACTCGTAGAACTCGCCATGACACCTAAAATAATTAGATGGCGGGACTGTAAAACTTCTAATTACCGTCCGTTGTTCAGAATTCCACCGTAGATGAAAAGATTCGACTTGTAGCAGGCCATGGCAAAGCCAGAAACTCCTCGCGGACATTCGCCAGCTACTTGTACTCCAACCCACATGTTTGCATCTGAAATGTATGTGATAATCGAGGAAGTAATCAGTAAAAACAAATAAGAAGTTAAACAACAGCAGGTAGCTATGCTTAGAAGCACAGATACTCCACAGTTCTTCTCACCTGGATTATAGACATTCAGCATATTATTCGCTCCATTGCTCGTTCCACCGAACACAACCATGTAGTCCTTCAGATTCACAGCTTGATGGTTATGCCGAAAGCTGAAAGGATCACAAATGGCTCGAAATAGCGCAAAGTAATTGCGCTTACATTGGGAATTGTCCGCTAAAGTTGTCGATCATGTACCAAGCGATTTCGGGAAAGCCGTCATCGTCAGTTACGGGGCTCAGAGCGTCAATATCGGTGGGCTCATAGAACGCCTGATCAGGTTCAGCAGGTACCAACTGCGGCAGGAGTTTATGCAAATGATTAATCGCATTCTTGTCAACTATAGGCTTCGGTAGAATCGGCCTCGGCCGCGTTTGAGGCTTCAAAATAGGAGTGTCGGTGTAGTTTGGATAAACCGCGTTTTTGATAACTCGGTTCACCTGCGTTCTCTGCTCGGCCGTGGGCGGTTTACCTTGATAGATCGGGAATACACGAGATGAGTTGGGAGCATTGGGTGCAGAAGGCGGGAAAATTGTGCGTACACCTCCCCATGAAGTTCCTGGGGGATTGGAAGACTCGGGCGGGCGCGATTGGTTGAAATCTCCCGTTGACTCATTCTTAGGTATTCAAGGTCCGTGAGGATTCAAAGGTTGGAGAATAATGACTTACATACTGATTGGACTGTGAAGAATTGGAGACGATCGGTTGACTGGATGAAGTTGCGGGCTGATCGGGGTATTCTGTCGTGTATCTTACAAGATATTGCGCTTCTTCGAGAACATTTCCTGCGCTGTCAACAAGTTGATAATCGTCCAAAATCTAGAAACGTTTCTGTCACTAAGAGATTAGCTGTTTTCGACGAGCAAATTGACAGTAGCTTTTCATGAATAAATTGTAGTATTTAGTACCTTCTCATTGCCGTTGGACTCTTCGGCAAACGATGGCTCCTGTGATGAAGACATAAACGCCGAACAATTATGCAAATTGCCGGTGGAATGTGATCGACGACGAACGGACGCGGTCGGCGGATTACGGAATTAGCTGTTGCCTGCACTTGGAGATAGAATGTTTAAGAATGTCTGTTGCGACAAACAGGCGGCGGCTGCGATGGCGGCCTCCTCCCGATGGTGGCGGCGACTGTGGTGGCGAGTTGAGAATGACGGCTACGTGAGATGACTGGGAAAAGGCAAACGAATTATTTCAACGTCGGCGCGCGACATTTTCTCCTGTTTACGTCTTTCACACGGTATATAGATTTGTAAAAGTTCACGCTTTCAGGCATCTATGCTCCGCCGTTTGGCTTCAACGATGGCTACTACCGCGACCGAGGGACCTGTTCAGAAGCTTATCAGGGACAAGTTGACGAAGCATTTTGAAGTAAGTCTGTTTTCGTACATGCATGTTACAGAAATGAACTGATTTTTTGTGGTCGCGTTGGTTGCAGGAAGCAAAGTTATTGAGAATATCCATGGAAACGTGTTGTTTTTTACTTTATGAGTCGGAGAGGAAGGAAGCAAGCGAAAATTGATAATTCTTGAGCATATTTCCATTTTGCAGTTGCTTTTTCTAGCATGTGAAACAAATTTATGAGTCATTCGCTGCAAAGGCTTTAAAAATGCGGTTTTAAACGATTACAATTGCGGAAGGATAGTGCGTACTTCAACTATTGGTCATCTCATTTCAGCCTACTCATTTGGATATCGTATGCGAGAGCTACATGCACAACGTTCCTAAAGGCGCAGAGAAGCATTTCAAGGTGCAGATTGTTTCGGAGAAGTTTGAAGGTCTCGCTGTTATTAAACGACATAGGCTTGTGAACACATGTCTTGCTGAGGAGCTGGCCGGTCCTGTACATGCCTTGCGAATCGATGCGCATCCTCCTTCAAAATTCACAGGCCAGCAGCCGGCTCCTTCTCCCTCGTGCAGAGGCGGCGGCCATTTGTGAAGCAAGTATGTTTTGTTAGAAGTTTTATATTTGCTGTATTGTGAGAGTTGTGTAAGTCATAAAACTTTGCAGATATAGAATATAAAGGCACTCTGAATTTGAATAACGGCTATGTTGTGCTGAGTTCTGTCTCAGCTATACTTGTAAGTGTACGCGAAGCGTTGTGAAGATCAATGAGAAGGCAAGCAGAGGCTTGAATGTTATGTTACTTGAAAACATCGTCCAGGACGCGGTCGTAGTCGATAAGGCCAAACACGCGCACCATGTGGAAATTTGTCGTAACTTTCTCGACTGCGCTCTGGAATGGATCGTTTTTGAGGAACGAATCGATAGTCTGTACTAACCTGCAGTGCAGGTAATATCAGAAGGGAGTTTCCGACCTTCAGCGGGCCATCGGCAATTCCGTTTTTCTCATAATAGGAGAACCAGTCTTTATACAAGCGATTTCTTGCCATGCTGATTGATGTTCTTGCGATCTGGCTCAAGCCGTCGATGTCTAAAGAACAGAAATGTCAACAGCCACGTGAATGCAGATTTGATTACCTGGATTAAGAAGGATAATGAGAACGAGAGCTACGAATTCAATGTCCGTCATGCCCAAGTGGTACATTGGTTTGGCGATTTCTTCCAGGCCTAATCTTAATGTTGGCAACACTATCCTTCTCATTTCATCCCGTTCTAAGAAAGGATTGCGCTGGCTATCATCTGGATCTTGTACAACGTGATAAGTAGCATTCTCTGAGACGTCCATGTAAGTGAAATCACTCTGTATCACTCGATTGTCCGCAATTCCGTTGCACAGCATGGTGATGTAGTGCTTTTCCAGTAGATTGAAGGGCACCGAGAGGTTTCGAAATAGCAGTATCTGTAAAAGCATCGATTTCTTGCTGTATTTTCATCGGTTTACCTTGTCATTCACGTTGAGCATATTGAACGGAGTAATGCTATTTACGAGTTCAGCCACTAAAGCTATCTGAACTCGGATTGCATCTTTCCTCAGTCCACTTCCAAAGACAGCCGGCCTGAGGACGGGTCCAGTGCCTCCGATGATGTCGCGCAACGTTGGTGGGCAACTGATCATTCGTCTTCGCTCAACCATGCTACGGTAGGCATCGACCATCTCATCTATAAGGTTTCCGTCTTGTATTTGTGATTGTTGTGGTGATTGGGGTTGAGGTTGCGGAGTAATTGGGGTAACTGGCTTCGTTTCGGAGAGAGTGTACGAATGGTGTACAGGCTAAAATGGATTTTACCAGGAAGGATTATGATGGCGAAATGATTATGATGACCGTAGTTGTGGTACTGATGTGAGAGCTCGAAAATATAAAACAAAAGCTGGCTGAGATCGTCGCCGCCTTGAAAATTCATGTAAATACTACAAATAAACAAACCTGCAAAGGCCTGAGTTCCTCATAGCGGTACTGCGGTGGAACTATTGAAAACTGCTGCGCGCTGGTGGTTGGACGAGACGTGTCGACTACAATATCTGAATAGATATCACGAATTGGCTGAGTTGTGAGTTCAAGCTGAAAATAGCACGTTTTAATTCGTCCTTCTGTGTACTCACTAACGAATTCACTGGCAGTTGGTACGGACACTGTGGAAATAACTGGATTTCGAGAGAAGGCAAGCAGCTGTTCAGCGAATGAGTTGCTAAATTGGTTAAACTATTCATTTTGTTAATTCCGAATTCGACTTACGGTGAATTAAGTTGCTGAGTAGTTGTGGAGATCGGTTTCACATTGTTCGCTGGAATCGAGAATGCTGAATTTGAGACGTTCTCTAGGCGAAGAGTATCGGGGACAGGTGGAGCTGTGATTTCAATTTTCGGTTCCACACTGGGAAGTGACGGACTCGACTCGTTTGGCGGGCGTTTTTTGGGTTTTCGCCCAATTACGTCGCGATGAGGTTGCACAGCTGACAAGAAACGGCGCAATAGGAGACGAGTTTACAATGGACTCTGGTCTTACCTTTCGAGTCCATTCCGACCACAAAACACTTTTTTAATCGGCATGCTCGACAAAAGCATCGTGCATCTGTTGATAAGAGAATTACGGACCTGCCAAAACGTTGATTCGATCTTACTTGGGTTAATCTCGCATGCACCTTCTTTGCGGCAAATGTATTTCCGTTTTTCAGCGATGGATCGACGAAAGAATGCATTACAGGCAGCGCATGACATCGCGCCGAAGTGATATCCATTGGCCACACCTCCACAAACCTGAAACAAATGGCACATTAGCGAATCGCTATTCCTCTGTTACCAAACAATTTTGGCGATCCTCCGCTGACATAGGCGCAGACATGACGCCAGCACAATTTCCGTTCTCTAATGAACACACACGAGAACAGAAGATAGGCGCGCGCTGATCAAAGAGCAGCACTCTCTTCTCAGCCCGGACAGTGCGCGTTTCGAAGTGCACTTGTGTGTGGTCTCAGATTCACCGCTGCTGACGTGCGGACGGACTTGCAGAATGTGACCAACGCAGTTCGCGTGTGTGTGTGTAATATTTGTGTGTTGTTCTGCAAACCTGAAGATCTCAAGAGAGCAAAGTCGGAATATAGCAACTTTGCAATGTACTACAAAGCATCAGCACCCTCCTCCTTTGGTGAACGCGCTGAACCCCACGCATGCAATAGAAATAATTGCCTCAAATTTGCAAACAAAAATAAATTCTCCACCCTGTGGGTAGCGGAGAAATCTCAGCTTGAGGCAGACGGAGGGCAAGCAGGTAGTAACAATTGAGTCGTTCGTTTGCTTCCATTCTTTGTCCGACAAACGCAAATTGTATTTAGAACTACATTAATTTGTATTACGATCGCCCATGTTCGTGACAACGTTTTTACGAGTCTACACTTGGTACTCGTGTAGGCTTTCTTCGTCTTTTTTTTCAGTTCCGTTCGCAAAATTGGAACACGCACAGCCGTTGACTGAATTAGTTTTTTGTTGGCTCTAACTAAAAATATGTCGCCGGGTTTTCCTGGATCCGTAACGCGATTAACGTCTATCACCATGTGAATTCGGATTATCTTTTCATTTTGTTAACAGAACTCGTGCACTCCAGATTGTTCTATACTTCATGCACACAAAACGCTTGAACCTGCAAGAAATTCAAACAATTTCTCTTGTTGCCGAACATCAGATTTACTGACAGCTCTTACTGTGCTCTTCCTCCCGGGAGCCAGACAGCAGCCAGATCAATCTGCGACTAAAGGCAAGCGCTTATGCAAGAGACGTTGAAGCTGTCACTCGCTCAAGTATTTGGTTACTGCGCATTTGTTTGAAAATATTTTTCGCGTATCGATTTCGGTGTTTTCCACTTTGTTTCAAGTATTTCACTTCAAAACATCCTCGATTTCAGTGGGTACAATCAAATATGCAATCGTCTCGGCTTCTGGCTCCTCTGGTTCGTGCTGGCGTCGCCTCGCAGAGCGCCACAATTTCGACGACTGTGCCAGCATGCACCGCCGAAATGCACCGCTTCCGCTCGCCAGTCCTTCCAAGCGGTCGAGTAAGTGTGTTTTGTTGTTGCTTTGTTGCTCTCGTTGATAAGGAGTTGTTCACGTGCATCATCGCTCCTGTTTTTGTAGGGTCAACTGGCTCGCTATGGAGGACGACAGACCGTCGCTGTGCTTCCCGGCGATGGAATTGGACCTGAGATGATCAAGCATGTGAAGGATATTTTCGACTTCGCCCATGTTCCCGTTGACTTTGAAGAAGTTCCGTTGAGCTCGGAGCTCTCGAGCGGCGAGAACGATCTTGACAACGCAATCATGGCTATTGAGCGCAATGGAATCGCCTTGAAGGTATGGATTATAAGCACTTTCCGTGTGTATCATACAGATCACTCTTGCAGGGAAATATCGAAACCAAATTCGATGATCCGCAGTTCAAGTCGCGCAATGTTGAACTCCGCCGTCGCCTCGACTTGTTCGCCAATGTTCTGCATTGTCAATCAATTCCCACCATTCCTACTCGTCATCATGGAATCGACATCGTTATGATTCGCGAGAACACGGAGGGAGAGTATTCCGGCCTTGAGCACGAAACCGTTCCCGGTGTCGTCGAGAGTTTGAAGGTACGGCTTACTTTGCGTTGCAAAAATGAACGTTCGGATAATTTAGATTATCACAAGACCAAAGATTGAACGCATTGCTCGCTTCGCCTTCCAGTACGCAATCCGCCACAACAGAAAGAAGGTCACTGCTGTGCACAAGGCAAACATTCAGAAGCTTGGCGATGGACTTTTCCTGAAGGTGGCCACCGACATGGCTAAGAACGAGTATCCCGAGATTCAATTTGAATCTATGATTGTCGACAACGCTTCTATGCAGCTGGTCAGCAGACCCCAGCAATTTGACATTATGCTGATGCCGAACCTGTACGGAAACATCATCTCGAATATCGCATGCGGATTGGTCGGAGGACCAGGTCTTGTTTCGGGAATCAATGTCGGCGATAATTATGCTGTCTTCGAAACCGTAAGCGTTCATCGTTCTCGTCGTGATAAAATTCTCCTATTTCTAGGGAACTCGTAACACAGGGACCAGCCTTACTGGACAAAATGTCGCCAACCCGACTGCGTTTATCCGTGCTGGAGTTGACATGCTCCGCTATTTGAATTACAACTCCCATGCCAATCTCATCAGTGATGCACTCTTCAAGGCAATTACCGAAAGCCGACTTCACACTCCTGATGTCGGAGGCAACACGAAGTCTTCGGAGATTGTTGATGCTGTGATTCAGAACATCGACGAAGAATTGAAGAACTCGCCCCTTCTCTAAAAATTGATATGTCTAGGTGTAGTGTGTTCGTTTATTTGTCGTGGATAGTCCGTTTTAGATATACATCTCTCATCCCTGTCTCTTATAAAAAAATTCCTGTCTCTGGTGAAGTTTCATCCACATATTTTGTGATAAAGATTTATCTTTTCAATTCTCTCTTCTACATATTATTCGTCAGCGATAATTTCGTCAACACTTTCTCGACTCTCGTTGCGGTGTAGGCAACTGTTCACTTGCTCATCAACAAAAACGTACAGCCAAATTGCGAATAGTGCTCCGAATGCGATCGGAATTGCCACCACTCCGGCGCTAACGACTCCCAACTGCAAAGTAAACACTGATGCGGCGATCGCTCCCGACGTTGCGCCGCCAAGGCCGAGACCGAAGAATACAGAGTCTCCGCACGCGATCATAGCTGTGGCACAGCCTGTAACCCGCTTCGCCTCATTGAGTGCCTTGAATCGTTCCAGTTCCGCCTGAAATCGATCTGTTGCATGGTGGAGTTAAGTAGTAGGAGACTTACATTCAGCTCGTCTTGCAATCGCGACAAGTTGGCTTCGCGGACTTTTCCATCGCCAACCTTGGGACACTTTTCAAACATGTTAATCGCAATGACGCCGTGTTTGATATGCGCTTCGAGAAGTTTCTTCTCGGAAAGCATGCGCGGCGCGGAACAAGCGCGATCCATTCCTCTGCAATAGGTCGTTTTGGCCTCTTGCACGGCTTCCATGCAGATCAGCTGCGCGTTGGCGTCAAGAATACCGCGCGGCGTCGGCAGTTCGGATCCTTCAAATGTTTTCGCGAATTCTTTGAAGTATTCAATCATCCGTTTCGCCGTCACCTCCTTGCCGTTGACCACTTTTGGCTTCAGCATAAGCGGATCGAGCAGCGCGGGCACCATAGATTTCACTGTCCCGCGGAAATTGGAGCGGATTTCTGAAAGAGATTCCCATTGACGAGCCTATTCGCCTCCATGAGCCTACCTCGAACGTGTCCCTTGAACGAATTCCTCTCGGCTACACGATATCCCGGATGCGGAAGGAGGAAACAAGTCAAGTGATCGAAGCATTCGGTCAGCTGCTGACGGATATTCCGCAACTCTGAATGCTGATCCGGGGAGATCTTGAGGACCTGCTTCAGATACGCTTCTCCGCCTTCCTGTCCATAGGAGTAATCTTCAGGAGACTTGAAATCACGCACAACGAAAGCCAAGGTCTAAATGCTTGCTATAGTACAGGAGAACGAGGAGACTGACGCACCTGGAACGGTTTGCCAAACTGATGCGCTTCCCTCAGCGCCAGGCGGCCGTATTCCACAAACAGGGACAAATGCTGCAGAGCGTCTTCTTGAAT
Organism: Steinernema feltiae; assembly: GCA_007213375.1. Lineage (NCBI taxonomy): Eukaryota > Metazoa > Nematoda > Chromadorea > Rhabditida > Steinernematidae > Steinernema > Steinernema feltiae. The sequence goes on from MQUG01000159.1 coordinate 142,507, forward strand.
ATTGTCCACAACATTGTAGATCTGCACTGCGCTCAGCAGTGTCGACAGAGCGAATACGGTAGTGCATTGAGAATACGTTGACGAGTTGTCGAATGTGCCTTGGGTGTCCATCTTAATGAAATTGACAACAAATGAGCATTGCAATCCTTCATCTTACCAGTACAACAGCGTATTTTTCACCGTTCCCCGCTTCAACCATGATCGGCTCACCCCACATCCATATCCCAGCGGTATCACGTTTGGCTCCCGCTCGCCAGTGGAAGCCGTGGAGTTGTGTGTCGTCTGCTAGCCACTCAAGGTTTAGGTCGTTCTGTAAGGATTGAGGTTTTAGAGTGCCCAAGACGGAGAGTGGGTGTTGGGCGCATTAACCACAAAAAAACAATCGCGTTTGTAACAAAAACAGCTGTCAATTTAGGGTTTTCTGTCTTCTAAACAACGCGCTGTGTGATCAAAAATTGAAGACCAACGCAGAAAGACTACGAAAATGACAAAATAAAGTCGATTTCTAACTGAAAATCGCGTGATAGAGCCAACTGCGAAGAGTACTAAGCGAAAACACTGAATCTTACAACTTGCAGTATCCCGGATCATGCGGGAATTACCCCAAAAACAGTTATTTAATAAAATTCAAGCCACAAACCTGCTGCGCATGCTGCAAACTGTAGAGATACTCCAAGAAGAAATTCAGCAAGAAACTCTTTCCCTTTCGAAAAGCTCCGGCCACACTCACGATGACCACCTGCAATGCACAGATTATCCTCATCGAACAAGAGAATCAACCAGAACTCACCTTCTTGTTCGCAATCGCCTGATGACCGAGCACACTGTTCAACGCATGCTCGTTGAGACGAAACGTCGTTCCACCCGAGTGCGGTACGATCACTTGTACAGGACAGACCTTGTGTCGATGCTCACTCTGGCCCTTGGTGCTGAATTCGGGAAGGAACGGCGCGGTCAACTGATCAAAGTCGAAAGACATTTATTTGGGCGACGATGATGACACTGAAATCTACACCACTTGACAAGCGGCTGCACACGCAAATCCAATTCTAGCAAGTCTTGTTTTTATTGAGTTACTCTGATAAATTAATGATAGAGGGCAAAGGGAACGCGCTGTTGCGACCGCGGGACACGAGGAAACGCGTGAAGGAGGCTTGTTTCCGAAATCTCGTCCCAACTTCCCATAACCTGTTCGCTGGACCGTTGTCCAATTCAATTTGAACGAAAACGCGCCGGATGCAATATGATTTTGCTCCCAACGGTTGCTGTGGCACTTAGTGAGACTTGACGAAAGCCAATTGATGCGTGCTGCTTGCTCCTCAGCCGAGAGAGGAGAGGAGATAGAGAAGACTGTTGTGTTTGCGCAAGGGGAAGAAGCACGCATACAGCCAGACTGGGGATAAGTAGGATGGTCGGCTGCAGCGAGGTACAAGAGAGTTACACATCAATTCGAGTAAGAACGAACGATCGGTATTGTTGTCCACTGTTGTCCGGGCGCGAATGTCAAGTGCCAAACAGTTTGGCTAATACAGTAATCGAAAGAAGCGGCAATAGATGGCTGGAATCGACTTATTGATATTATAAACTCGAGGGGCTCTAATAAACGCTGAAAATCTCTGAAAATGAAAATTGTTTATAAATTATAACAGCGAAATGCGACAAGTGACTTGTGATTTTTATGGATTATAGGACTCTTATTAACCACAATTTAGGCAAAAATTCAGACTTTTCGGAACTGGCAATAGGGAAGAACAATGAGAACAATGCTACGAACACTACTTTTCTCACTTTATTACTTTACGAAAATTCCATTTAAGTGCCAAAATCTAATCTTTCTCATCTCAACTTAATTTTGATCAAAGAAGTTCGACTGATGTTTTGTTTGACCCTGTTTATTCGTTGTCGTTACGTTGCTAACTGAAGCGTTATCAGATAGGCGTTTCAATAACAAAATCTATGTAATTCGCCCAGTCCGGTGGCCTAAGACTATTCGGTCTTCAAACTCGTCCGCGGCGTTGATCGTGATAACCGCCGCTGTTCAATGTGACCCTTCTGGAGCGTACTTTCTTTGGATGGCGACCGCTCTTGGCAAAGCGATGTGAATGCCAGGACATTTATTGAGAAGTTGTTCAGTGAAACGCTCGAAGTGGATCATGGAGTTCACACAGTGAATCGTTTGACTTGGGAATGAATGAAGACAACGTGGAAATCGCAATTTGCAACGCACGGGGATGCGGACGTCTCATGAAGCACCAGGCCAACCTCACACTGTTGTTTTGATTTACTTCTCTATACAGCGTTGCCTTCATAAATAATTTTCATGCCACTCTTGTCGTTCTCACAAAGGTCTACAAGAGGGCCTCGCGGATGGCGATATTAAACCGCCTTTCCGTGTTACTGCGAATTGTCGAATTGTCAGAAAGAAGCACTTTTTCGACGTTTGACATGGAGAGTTTGATTTCCTGACGATGCTAACAATGTGATCCACAACTGATCGTGATCTTTGTTGCGCTGGATGGTAGCAGACATAGCAGACTGCAACAGCTTAATTGACACGCAAACGCCATGCAATTCTATTCGAAATCTCCATTGAATCAAGCTGAATGTTGAGTGGAAACCTTCTCTAGACCTATTATCTTCTCTAGCGTGGCATTTAATCAAACGGAAGCCCGGCTTATCAAGCTGGGCGCGATGTCCGGACTACGGCTCCGTACGGTAGCATGGGACAACTACGAATCCTAAACTTAGCCAGTCTACCATAATTGAATTTGCTATTCTTATCACCATCACAGTGTACTTCCCTTTTCGTCACACCGACTGATTAGATACTGTAAAGATGTATCTTTGCACTTTTGTTCTCACCTTTATCAGATGGATAACAAAGAGCCTTAGCATATCAAGCATTCTTCGTGTTCTTGCGATCGTTGCGCACAATTGGCATTCATGTTCATTAATGTTTTTGATCTCGTGTTTCGTGCTGCTGCCATTTGCTTCCACATTCTCGTTACATGATCGATGTTGGTCGTAAAGATGATCTTTACTCGGTTGCATTGAAGAGGCCACGCGATGAAACGTCGGTTCCTCTCTCGATTGACCCGCGACGAGTCCCATTGACCTCCAGTTGCATTGCTGCATATTCACGTCCTACTATTCGATTGCGCGTCTCTGTTCGCATCGTAATTGAGCTTCCTTCTCTTTAAAAGTCAAATATGCTAATTTAGATTATGTTCTATCGCTCTGCAGAACGTTCCGATTTGCGTTTACGCGCCTAAAGTGTAATAGCAGTTGTCATTCAGTTGTCAGCCTTGGTCCCAAACGGAAGATCGGCAGATGCAAATTGGCGGAGGATGTCGGGTTGTGAACGGTTTGGCGAGCGAGCGACATGTGTTGTTGTTTATGCGGAGCATAGTGGGGAGAGAGAGATGAATTGCTAATCGGTCTTCGTTCTTTGAATTCTCTCTTCTATTCTTGCAATTGCATTTCCTTTCCGCTTGAGTTGTGAATATTTTTGTTACACTCGCTCGTTTACACATGAGCGCGTTGGACCGCCAACTGCTGTTCTCAAAAATGCCGGAACTGAGGCCTATTTGCTAATCTTAACCACACGGAGGCGCCCTTTAAACTATTATAACTATGCAACGCGAGACCGAAACGTGTTTTTTGCGGAAAGAGCACTTCCTTCCGGGGGCACTGGTCTATGATCACGGCCATGGGTCGTGTGGGTCGTGGGAGCGATAAGAAACAATCAACGAGACAACAATTGACTAACCGTTCACACGCGTTCACAGTGCTTCAAACGTCAATTGTTACGCAGTTTCAGATAACAACAATGACTAATCGAATACTTGCCCGCAATTCGGCAGAATACGACAATTGCCCGACTCGTTCGTCAAGCTCGAACGACGGACTCAATTCAATTAGCAAAAGAATGATTGTAGTCAAAGGTGAGTCCAAACTAGAGATAAACAGCGAGAGTTACACACGGGGGGATTATAGGTGTGATGCACGCGTGCCGGAAGAATGGTCATCCACGGTGGCCTCGACATGACTACGGCATGCCCGACTATCAGCGTTTGGATTCAAGAGTTAGAAGGACGAGCGAGACGTCAAGCATCGACTCTTCCACCGTATCTGCAAACACAGACATGAACAAGCTACTCGGGGAGATGGAGAACTTGAAACGCATGATTCAGCAGCTGAAGAGGAGCGGAAACGATCACGCTGTGATCAGTCCGAGACTGTCTTTCGACGACGACGGCATCGGTTCAATGAACGAAGCGTCGCCTTCTTCAACCGAACCCCCTTCTCCGGGCGTTGTTATCAGTTGCGGGAACGGCGGCGGACTTCCACCACCCCCTCCTCCGCCTCTACCGGCGGATTTCTTGAAATCCAAGGTTCCAAAGCTCATCATAGCTCATCGTTCTAAAGCGAGCCTTGCCGCGCTTAATGATGCCGAAAGAGGAAAGAAACTCGATATGATGGATGTGCTCAAAGATCTCGGAACCGTGAAACTGCGCAAAGTTCCTAGGTAGGTGCACTTTGCGAACGTTCGCTTTGTCATTCCAACATTCTTTTGTTTGTAGATCGCCCGGTGGCACCCCAATGAGGGCGCGAAGTAGCAGCGGAAAAAATACACAAAGCGACCCGGGAGCCATAATTGGTCGCGCCCTTCGGAAAAAATTCCAAGCACTCCATGACCTCTCGTCGTCGTCGGATGAATCCGAAGCGGAGCAAAGTTTCTCGTCGGGGTGGGCCGACGAAGACGAAGATTAGCCGCCGCTTGTTATCGTTTAGAAGACCGCTCACTCTTTTGATATTCAAATAATCATGTACGGGTAAATGTGATTTGGTAATATGAGAATTAATAGGCTGTGCTGTGTGAGTGTCACGCCGCTTTGCTTCTCCTATCGCCTTCTTCTTCCTTTGAACGGCCAGCGCGGAGTCCACTCAGCACAATCGGTTCCCAACGTTTTTCAGTTCGTGGGTGTTCGTTTCCGTTCACACCTAGGTGGTGTTTGTCAACTTTGCGTGCGCTATCCGATCGCCTGTTCCCTGAACCCGGAAGGTTCGTTTGCACGCAATTTATGCGCTCTCCCACACCCGCAGGACGAATTGTTAAATCCACAGCGAAAAGAAAGTCGTTCTCGCCGCCTTCTCAATTATCAAAGGGTTGCAGCGGCGCGCTAATAGGGGTGATCTCCTCAAATTGGAGAGGGTTTGTAGCGGGAAATCCCGGTCAATTATAGCTGGGTCGGATCGACGCTCTTTGCACAAACTTCCATGTTTTTTTTGCGCAAAAGTTGTTCTCTGTCGCATCGTTCAATCGCTTTAGCAAAACAACAAATTATGGCAGTTATCTCCTTCGGACTCATTTATCGCGCTCCGCTTAAGCTAACTTCTGTCGTCACTTAGCCGGAACGTTGAGCGTTGACTGATCCTACCTGCGCCCTGCGTCAGACAACGTATATTTCACTCTCGTTCACCGAGATTTACCCCAGGTCTCCAAGGTATTGGGATTTTAGTCCTAGAAGCCCCTTAGCGTTTTCAAACCTTTCGAGGTTTGGCGGCAGTGGGAGGAGTTGTGAGGGTGAAGAAGGTTGGAACTTTGAGGAGGGCGTTGTTGCGTGACTTCAAACCTTGTGATTTCGTTGATTGGTGGTCGCTTAAAGTCGGAGTCGAAATTTCACTCTCGCTGTTTATGCGGTGCCTTAGTATTAGCGCTCTCGAGGAGGCGACGTAACCGTTAATCACGACAACGATATGCCGTGGGCATTTATTCGCTCACCGGCACCTCCGGTCACCCTTGGGAGTTTGCGTTGACGTTCACCCGACAATCCCACCTTTGCTTCCCCCGGTAATGAGTGCACTGACACTTAGTCAGTCGTCAGAGCGGTGTTTTTGGAGGTTCTTTCTATGAGAGGCAACAACGTCAACCGGGGAGTAGGGTAATCTCCTCCTCGTTCCCACGTCTCGTTAACGCATTACCCCCTCGTTCGAATTAGCTTTTCCCAGCAGCACACTTAGCCCGTTTCCTGGCTTTTCGAAGCGCCGCTGGGAGGCACTGTCTGCGGAGGCAATTGGTTTTGGAAACAGTTTGACAACCACCAATTTTCGCTTCAAAACATTGCAAAAACATCTTGTTATGTAGCCTCTCTGTTGCGTCGTTCGCATTGCCCGCCTCGATTCCAGCAAACCACCCAGCATTGTGTTTTGTAACGTGAACACAGATCGTTTTCTCTCTTGTTTGAGGTTTGAGGCGTGGTGTCGCCAGTGCGAGGCTTCGCGATTAGGGCCGTGTGCAAGCGGCAGTATGTAATTAGCATGATCTCGTGCTTGCGTGTGCGCGCGTGGGATGGACGCCGCTGCTTGTCACCACCCCATTGTTCATTTGTGTGAATCGAACATCATTTTAGGTCATTTCTTGGAACAGTTGCCTTCTCAGCTCTCAAATGGTCTCCACAATCCGATCGTAAGCCTCGTTCATTCACCCTGAGCGTGTTCGCAATGAGTTCCTCTTTCAGCGAGCAGGTCTTCCTCGCCATCTGCGCTTTCCTGCTGATTACCTGTCCCCCTCAAAGCGAAGCGAACCTGCGTCTCTGTGGAACGAAGCTCACCCGCACCCTGATGGCAATCTGTCGGAACCAGGTGTGCGGGGCTACTACGGACCAGTGCTAGAGAAGAGTAAGTTCACAGCCAACCGGTTACTGTAGCTCACCGTGCGTCTCTTTCAGAAGCAGGCAAGTCGGACAATCCCCTCAACCGCCATGCAGAGGTCTTCGGAATGGCAAAACGCTCAGGAATCGCGACCGAATGTTGCCAGCGTCGCTGCTCGTTCTCCTACCTGAAGACGTACTGTTGCAACAGCGACGACTTCTGAAGACCGCGTGGAACCTGTTCTTGACACTGACTCGTCCTTCCTTCCTTCAAGCCCTAGAGATCCACCCTGTTTTGCCCACCGAATCCTTTGAGAATGTCTTCATAGTCCAATTGATGCCCTCCCGTATCTCTGAGTCGAATTAAAATGTCGCACTTTGTTTTGATCTCCGTCGCTTCACTATTTAACGCCGCCGCTCCTCCATCCCCGTCAGACAATTCTTCTTTTTATGAGGGTCATGTTTTCAAAGGACACGCACTAACTTGTGTAATTTGTATGCTAGCATGCTACGTAGAGTGAGTAAACTTAAGTTAATTATGTCAAACATGCTTCAACTTGAAAAGTCTTCGAAAACATGAAATTGTGGACAGAGTGCTGTAGCAGACTGTGAGCCGAGATCGACGTCAATGTCGTTCAATTGAGTTCAGCAAGTTTGTTCTGAAAAAAACACACCAAACTCACATGTTTTCAGTGCAGCACAGTGACGTTCACTCGGTTTTAGGCTCGGAAAATGTGCAAACTATGAATCACCCCAGCTAGGCGTTCAGACTCATAGATGACATCGGTAAATTGACTTTGACGATTAGCTAGAAGTTTCCCAATTGAGGTCACTAATCACAATTGTGTGTGACTTACTGATCCTTCCTTAATCATAAGCCGCTTAACGTGAAATCACTCTACACAGCAAGTCGAAAATCTGTTTATTCATCCATCAGCGATCTTGACGAATTTCCGACTGCCAAAACATGACTAAAACATGTAATATTGCTAATGTTTCACCGTTTAAAGCCGAAAAAAATGTGAATGTCTACGGAAAACAAACCTTTTTGAGGTTTACTTGTGCGTGCGTCATCGTCAGTATAAACTCTCAAAGGTGCGATAGCTGAAATAGTGTTGCATAGCTGATTTTCGCTGAATGCGGCCTTTCGGTCGCTATTCTGACGATCTTTGAAACTGAGAGTCACCAAACACGCATAATCCTGTTAAACCTGCACAAACTGCATGAAACCTCATTAGACACTGAAGGAAGCCCCATCGCGAGCAAAAACAACAATTTCTAGTCTGGCAAACGACATTACAAACTGTTGATCCTTGAAGTTTCAATTTTGTGACTCAGCCTTTTGTTTGTTTTCTCTGAATCCCCAACAGGTGCTCTCCGAACACGAAAATGTATGCTTTAGCATCGAGCACAGCGGCTCTGGAGCGCAGCTAACAAGCATGGAAAGAGAGAACATGTTTGAAGTTATGAATTATGAATTCGATGTCATTTGACCGTTTGTTCGCAGCGAAATTGGTGAAACGAGGACTCGTTGCTGGGGTGACACATAGGCCGCTTGCAAAACTTTGGTTAAAGTGACCGGATAAACATGTTGCTGGTTTACGCGTACAAATCTCTCGCTCTGCCGTCATTGCTGGCACGATTCCGAAAACACGCACAGGCGATTCTCGCTGTCTTGTTTACCAACACTTTGCACAGCACAGCACGCCAGATACGTGCGGATTGGTGTCACGCATCATTAAAATTAGAAAGCAGCTGCACTAATAAGGATCTCCTCCTAGAAGCTCCCCACTCAGCAATTAGAGAACAACGAAGTGCATCCTATGAACGAAGAGGCAACACATGTAAGCGCCACGTTCAACTCCCAAAGGTCGCATTCGCACATCTAATTCGAAGGTTTTGATCGGAAAGAGTATTTGAATGTTTGGCGTCTTAGGACACGGTTAGTACATCTGTGATTAGTAGCGCCTTCGTACGCCTACGCGTCGATTGCAGTGAAAGATCGTTTAATCGTAGGTCGTCCATGGTGATCGGAACCTGGTATTTTGAGATCTGAGCGTCGAGATCACACAGAACCACATAATAAGCAAAGCAAATGTTGTTAGAAATCTGAAATTTCTACCTTCAAGCCCTCGCGACCTTTATGGGAGTACACTAGCATCATGCTTTTACCAAAGGTCATTCTCGAACATGTTGATTTTCCGTTATCACTGTCTTTAAACGAATCAAGAAAACACAGAGGACGACATCGTTTATTTAATACGCGCTTACAAGAACATGTTGATCCCACAGGGTCTTCTGATATGCTTAGTTAATAGATAATGCACTGGAATCAGCGCTTCATGGCAGTTTCAATCTCGTCGACAGTGCGTGGAACAGCCTTGGAGAAGTTCTCGTTTCCGGCAGCCCAGATGCAGATGACATCTTCAATGCGAACGCCTCCGAACCCGCGGTATTCGTCGATTTTCTCGCGCACGAGATACGACTTCAAACTTTTGTCGTTCAAAGCCTTGTTGAGAAGCTGGAATTGTCTTTAATTGTAAATACAAGGGCGATTTCAACCCACGCCATCAATGAAATAGCAACCAGGCTCAATGGTAATCACCATGCGTTCCTGGAGAGTGCGGCTAGTGCGAAGGCTCTTCAGATTTGGTTTGGTCGAACGAGGATACGCATCCTAGAATGATAGAATTTAATCCCGGAAGTTCTTCTCTGCAACTCACTCCAAGATAGCCGCCTACATCGTGAACATCCAGGCCAATCAAATGTCCAAGGCCATGAGGCTGGAAGACGGCGCCCACGCCTAACTCAACCATCGCGTCAACATCTCCTTGGACGAGACCCGCTGCGGCCAAATCAGTGAGGATCACTTTTTCCGAAAGTTTGTGCATTTCTGTCCAGCGAACTCCGGGTTTCGCAGCCGCGAAAACCGCCTGATTCGCTTTAAGTACAGCATTGTAGATAATCTTTTGCTTTTCGGTAAATTTTCCATTAACCGGGAAGGAACACGTGACGTCAGACGCTAAACACAATGACACTGAAGAGCAGAAAACACGCGATTCTGCCTACCGTAGCAATTATATTCCGGGCCCATATCAAAGAGACACATATCGCCGTTCTTGATGAAGCGATTGTTGGGCGCGTTTGCATGACCGTAGTGCAGGGTCGATCCGTTTTCACCGCTAAAATGAGATGAAACATAGTAGCAAATACCAATTATTGTGAAGATCAACATACCTCGCAGCAATGCACGTGTAGGCGAGATGACGACAGCCGCCATGGAAATAGGAATGATGACGGAAGACGCTTTCGCCTTGATACTCGTACATGTCGGGCTTGATCGTCTTCATAACATCGATGTGCGCGTCACAGGCGATCTTGCTAGCATAGCGCATAACCTCCAATTCGAGATCAGTCTTGAACACACGAAGTTCGGCCATAATGGGATAAAGCAGTTTGACATCTTCGGGCACAGAGAATCCTTCGCGTTTCTTGAAATCAGCAGGCGCAAGAACGTTGCCACTGTCGGTGTTGTCGGCTTCCTGAACAAACGCGATTGATATGACAGGCCGACCACAAGCGTACCAGATAGTACAGAGCGTAAACGTTCCTGGAAATGTTCTGCAAGTAGTCGCAGATGACATACTCTCCGTCGGAGAAAACGACCTCATCTACGTGATACTTCTCTTTGAACCAATCAGCATCACGGATTCTGAAAGATCAAATGGTGATTTGAGCTTTTAAACTTCAAAAACGTACTGTCCTTCCCAAATGGCGTAGTCGGCGGGAAGACGAGGAGGGAATAGAATGGATTTTCCGGTGTCAATTTCAATCGCTCCGTAAACGTCGCTTTCGTGAACTCCAAAAGTCCAGAAAAAGTAGGATTCCTGCAATTTTAAATCAATTCTTATTGCAAATGAGCTTGTCGTTGCATACCTGACGGAAGGGAAGATCCTCTGCATCGGTGTTGTAGCGATTCTTCTCAACGCCGCCCTGCAAGACAACCCAACTTCCATGCTTCGCTTCTCCTTTCAGCGCTTTGACGAGTCGGCGTCTGTTCTCAACGAAGAGATTGGCGCTTACATGAAGCGTGTGCTGTCCACGATCAAACGACATCTTTGAAATTTGCTGAAAATGGAAGAATTAATGATCACGACCGTCAAAAACAAAGAAAGAACGAAAGACACGAGGAGAGCGTACGCTATGCATGCACAACGATAAGATAAACACAAAATTGCTGATGACCTAATCGATAGATTAGTGCGGAGAAACGGGTGGCACAAGGGCCTGCGAACAGCGAGTTCAAAAAACGGCAGAGCTGTGGCGCATCGCATCCCGTCATGGATTTCCATCTGGGATATCGCGCAATCCGCGACACGATCACTGCACGGACCTTTTGGGCGACCAACTGGGTCTCATAGCCATACAAAAGCAATCCCGCACTGCATTAATAGATAACGGCAATGCGAAATGCCATAAATTAGCAGCTCTGCAGATGCAATCGCCATGACGCGGCAATTGAGACAAACAACCATTTTGTAAACGCCAACAAATGCGAATCATCGAATTCACGTAACAGTTGCAGACTACCGTGAACGCAGCTGAGCATGCGCCTCCAGCTGATACTAAATAAAGGACCTTCTGGTCATACTGCTATGATTACGGTAACAATGCAGATTGCGAAGCTGTTTGATTCTCTGATTTGTGGCCTGCAGAAGCACTTCTAAGAAACTGTTTGTAGTGCGACGCTCGGACCTAAACCATGATTTAGACTGCTCAGCTGCTGTGCAACGACTTCCGCTTCCTACGCTAGAATCTGTCTGTCGCCCCTCTTCGTCGTTGACAGACACACGCGACTATGCGTTGGTTTGATACGGTCGGAATCTGAGCCAGCTTCCGTCGCCGCAAAAAGCAATGCGTAATTCGTAACTACGGTACTCTCGGAAATCAATGATTTCGCCTCGGGACAAAAGGCATAAAGTGGCGATCTTGTTCAAAACCGCGTTTTTCGGAGGTTTTATGTGAATCTGATGCTTCCCACATACTTCTCGTACTCGATTTACCCTAATAAGGTCAAGAATCCGCAAATACAACTTAGATATTAGAAGACAAACGCAAAAAATACGAAAAAATGAATGTTTGACAATTTTCGGAGCTCTGCTGGCTTCAATTTATGATTTCTTGACCTTATTCGGGTAAATCGAGTACGAGAAGCATGTGGGAAGCGTCCGATTCACATAAAACCCCCGAAGAGCGCGGTTTTGAGCAAGATCGCCACTCTATCCCTGTTGTCCCGCGGCAAAATCATTGATTTCCGAGAGTACCGTAGTAACGAATTACGCATTGCTTTTTGCGGCGACGGAAGCTGGCTCAGATTCCGACGGTTGCAGTTCAACTTTGAGGACCTAACTGTTAAAGCACCCGATATCTGAGAGCAAAGTGCAACAAAAGTTCAACAAACGCACTTTTGACCGTTTTATGCTCGGCGGGACTATCGCAAAGTCAGAGCGTGCGCAAGTCGTCTAAAGCGTCGTTTTTCTCAGCACAAGCTGTTTTTGCACGAGCAGCAACACTCGGTCGCCGATCATAACATCGCACATTGAATAACACCGCGGTGCAATCGGAAGACGGGTGCCGCCAAGGGTGCACACGAGCCGCATCCATTATGGTAATGTCGTCGCCGTCGACTATCACCGTCTGCCTTTTGGCGCGTCTACGCGCGCCTGTTGAGGCGTTTTGCTATAGCAGTTAGAGCAGTGCGCTCTGCTGCACCAATCGGTCGTCGACGTCCCTCTCTGCGAATTATTTTTCAACAAAGGTAAATTGTGGTTCTGACGAGAGCGAAGAGTGAAATTGTTGATTGCAGACATAGTACGCTGGACGCTGCAGTCCTATTAATAGTGTACCCACAGGGTATACAACAACTTACCAGGTAAATTGACTTTTAGTGATGGTATTTTAATGAAATCACCATTTTAGTAACGCAACAAGCAGCAGCTCCGCAACGCCGCTCAACGGCGCTCAACGTCTCAGATGAAGTAAGAAGAGTTTTTTCGTTCTCTAATGAGTGTGATTTGTTTTAGACGGCAATATGAATACAGAATAGAGCATCGATGTAAGTTCCTGTTTACAACTTTGTAGTTCTTTTGTAATTGTATCAGTTCGACTGACTCTTCAGCATTGAGTACTTTTGGTCGTAGTAGTTAGAGCTCGGAAAAATGGTCTTGAATTAACGAGACTCTGATGTGTCTTGAGATGCAGAACATGACTGATTGTTGCATTTTGCGACCAAAAAACCGCTTTTTTTATGCGGAGTGCTATTGCTAAGTAAGCATATTGTTGCATCGCGCGTGGTTTTTACAAGGAAGCGTGGCAGGAGCCATAAACGTACGCTATTTATGTCCTCTTTTGCCAAGGGTTTTTCAGAGTCTGGATTCTTAAACAGTACTTCTGAGATCGCTTTTTTGTGGCTTATTATAATCTAGCCTGCCGTGCACTGTCAGCACGTCGATCGGCGCCAAAGGCCTGTTTAAGGGAGGGTCCAGCATGTCCAAAATTGCACAGGCTGAGACCACAGGCTTCCAAACTCGGCGAAATGAGTCAAATGGTGTATGTCTTAAGACGCAAAACGGGTTTGAAACAGGAAGTTTACCATTTTCTGTTGGGTTTTTGGCAGATTCGTTTCGAGATCATTAGGCTTCGCCGTCCTTCTTTATTTGATCTTTTGCTTTTTTGACGTTTTGGTTCAGTTTGTCGGCAAAATCGAAAAATTCAGACTTGATTTAATAATCGGAGTTGCATTAAATAATCAGAGACACCCATGAATGATGACCTCAGATGGAAGTGAAAGTGAAATTTCGCATAAAGGAGACCCTGGCTGTCAACTGTACTTGTTTGGTCCGAACCAGCGTTTATTGGCCTTTTCACGTGACTCCGATGTTCTTCGGGACCGCCTAATTTCAAGCGTGTCCGATATACCGAGAATGCGAAATTTCATTTCTATCTGATAACAGTCGTCATTCATGACGGTGCCCCTTTAAGACCACAAGACCACCCACGAAGGCAGCATTTGTAACGTGTTTTCCTTGTGGGAATTCAGGGGTTTCAGTAGTAATCGGTTATCCAGGAGCTATAATTTCGGTTCCTGGAGCTCAATACCTTCACATTCTACAGTGTTTCACATCTCTGTTTTGCAACCTAGATTCTATACAATAATATACTGAAAACTGAAAATGAAGTCAGTTTTTTTTATTATTCCTCTGTTCAGACTCCCTGAATCGATTTGAATCGATTCGCTCAAAGAAGCCACAACGACCGATTGGACACTTATTCCTCCTTTTGCAACGTAAGTTTGTTTTTGCTTCATTTATTGACTTCGTTTTCTCTCTAACCATTTAACAAGAATCTAAGTTCGTAGAGCACTTCAAGCAAAAATTGAGATTTAAGCGAATTTAAGCCTTGTAAAACACGTGTTTTTAAGCTTTATTTTTGCTGACTTTTGAAATTTAAATAGGGAGTACCGACACTTGCGCCTAACCCGTCCTAGGGCTTACAAGAACGAGAGCGCAGATACGAATAAGAAAGTGTTCCTTTAAAAAGAAAATAAGGCAGTTTTAAGGGCTGAGAAAGACGTTGGCATGCGCCGTAGGCGCAGCCTAGCTAAGATTAGGCTTCGCAGTGATCTCAACACCCATAAGCTCGGCGCGCGAAGCGGCAAGCAGTTGCTACTGTAGTTGTTGTCGATCCGCGAAGCGGCTACTAGCTATCCCAGCGTCCCACAAGTGTGCAAACGACATAAACAATCTAGAGAAGGTCAAAAACGCGAAGCGCTTTTCACGCAACATTCATCTTATAACTCTAACTTGAAACAGTGGAGATTGCTCGATAGTTAACTTCCAAACTGGGCCTATCATTTCGCTTGGCCCCCGCACAAACCAGACCTGCAACGCAGGTCTGGTTTCAAGGAGAAGAGAATTGTCCTTAACATTATGACTCGCTGCTTTCTGGATCGCTTTGTAAACGGTGCGGTGCCCCTCGCAATATCAGCGAGAATTCTGAGCATGTACAGTCCAGGTCCCATTCTATTTTTGGCAAATATCAAACGCCAAATGCTTATATTTATGCAATTGTCAATCAATTGTGGCTCTGATAAGGCTGCGATGCAGGTAGAGACACTGTACACTTTATACGGTAGTTAAACGCAACAACCGCAAAAGGTTTTCCACGTAGATTTAGTCGTGGTCGAGGCGTTCCGCGCTTTAACAATCCATTTTACAGTAGAACGAATTACCCGCAAATTTTGAGCTCACTTATCTGTCCTTGTCATCAGTTTCATTAGCAGCGTTGTCACTAAAATCTCAGCTTGTTCGGCTCAATCTGTCTCACAAAATGAATAATATCTTGTCTGTGGTCTGAATACTGATCAATTCCATTTTAAGGATGGACGAGTTGGTGGGAATTGCCTACCAACAGTCAGGGTCACGAGTGTCACCCACCGGTGTCACAATCACGCGAGTTCGTGACGCCTGCCAATAATGATCTCGAAATGATCCGAAGCCTAGGACGTCACAAGTCCAGGACCGGCGCTAACCGCTGAAGAAGCCTTTACCGAGGGCCTCAGCGGAAGCCACAGCCTTCTTCAATCGCCGGGATTGAAACCCTTCGTAGAGTAAAAGGGCAAAAGCGAGCTTGATCTAGATTTTCAGTATGAATACATATTGTAATTAGCGGCGCCCAATAAAGTTTTTTACGCGTTGTTCTCCTGTTTTGCTTCATCTCATTAGTTTGTTGAATTGAGCCACGAAACGCTCAGTTCAGCTTTACCGTATAGAACAAAAGTGGCTTGCTGATTCGTCAAGGTTTTTGCGCCGTCAATCTGAAGAAACTTTGCTCTTTACGTCATATTTCAGGTAGAAGGGCTTTTAGTCAGTTCAAACACCCGAGCAGTCCCAAGCAGCACTAGGACAATTCGACCCGAGTCAAGGTGTGACGGCCCACAGTAGCACAAAATTAAGATTTTGATGATTTAATGCTGCAGATCAGTATGACCTTGATATGCGCATAGATCTGTGCAGAACTTTAAATGTAAAGGAGATACAGACGAGCTAAGGTGTGCACTTTGCTGTATACAGCAGTTAAGACAAGAAAACCAGTTTATGCGTCATCATGCAGCGGTAAGGAGACTCAATTGCAACGCAACGTTCGGATTTGTTTGTCTACGGGAAGTCTTTTCCCGTAAGTTCAACTGACATTTAAGGACAACGCTTTTTGAAACCAACGGACGTGTAGGAAACTCATTAACGTGCGAATAGAGGAAGAAGAAGAAGAAGAGTATGGCGATGTTCCCTGATCAGAATTACTGTTGATTACGGCGTTCTCAGAGCGAACGAAATAATTGTATCTTGTAAAGCCAGAGACACTCTGCAGTTCTATGTTGAATCTGTTGCGAAAGTTGGATCAGCACAGAACAACATTGAGATCGTTGTTCATGCGTTTTTGATTAGATTGTTATGCTTCCTTCCAACGAGTCGTTTAAAGTATGCATCTGCTAATGAATAGAATTGCTCGAAAACTGTCCCATGGATGCTACAATTAGTGAAATCTTGTTTGAGAACCGTGGCCACACCATTTTCGAGCGAAACCAACCAAGATCCATGCGGTAATATTTGAGGAATTAGTCCAGCATTGAGTGCCTCTTTAAAATGTGATTTGTATAATTGAGAACAAAAAATGCAACGTGACGGCGAGGAGGAAAAAATCCGGGAAGAGACCTTGACCGGAATGTGGCCGTTGAACGCGGCTGGAGGTTCGAATCGCCGCAGCCGCCAACCACCGCAGGGCAAAGGCATGGATCGTCATTATTCCTCCGCCTCGGATTTCGGTCGCTCACGCGATGACCCAGATATGTCCGGCGTGGATGATGGCGCAAGTCTTTGCCGACAACGTCGTAAATTGGAATCGCTTGCTCTCGCGCTGTCGCCGAAGCGACACTCGGCTGAAGGTTATCCGCTTTGTTGCATCGTCGCGCGCGTGCCGTGATCTTGACTTTTGTCGTGTAGCTGTTGTTGCGTAATGAAGTGTTCCGATTGTTTTTAGGCGATGAAAGAGTCGTTCATTGTCGTCTTTTTCTGTTCTGTACTGAATGTCGCCACAACCCTCAACAGCAGCATCGATGGTGAGTTCAGTTATTAAGACGAAAGACGGGAAGATAGCATCTTTTTAGACTGTGAATTGCCGTCCTACTTTATTGAAAACGAACGAACGTACAGGGGAAGCATTTTGAATCAAACCGTTGTTAGCGAACTGAGTCAATGTGTGGCATTGTGCGACAGGGTAAGCGGCGCTCTTCCGCATTCTTCGCCATTTGCACTAATTCTGTTCCAGACACTCAATTGCCATGGTGTGAATTTCCTAAATAGCATGCTGGAGGAGCCGGTCTGCTTGCTGATGGATCCGGATGGTCCCGTTAGTCTCACTGATCTACCGATCGATGAGGCTGTCATGTACAGCGGAACGAAATTTTGTCTCCAAGGTAATGCATGCCGGGTTTTTCTCTTCAAATAGCCGCTGCTGTTCGCAGATGTGGAGAAAGTTCCGGACAAGCGATGGACGTTCGAAAAGTTTGACGGTCGAGATCTGATCGACCAGAAATACGCGATAGACACTGTGGAGAGGACGGATCTGAGCGAATGTCTGTCTGCATGCTTTAATCAGTAAGTTGCTTCCTGGTTTGAACGAGGGCGCGAAGAGTGTTTGGACTCTTCTTCTTTTCTCTGACCGCACTGTTGCAGCGACAAATGTCACGCCGCTCTGTATGCCGAAAAAACGCGGCGCTGTCGCCTCTCAGCAATCACACTCCAAAATGTGCAGGTCTCCTCGCATTACTTCAGATTTGTCGACGATACTGACCTTTACGAAGTAAATGGAGTCAAACGTGAGTTCTTCTGTTGCGTGCCTCTGCCTCATCACTGTCGATTAGGCTCTGTTGACCGCTCAAGATGCACTTTTATGCGTCTGAACCAGGCTGGCGTAACTGACGTTTACGATGCGAAGATTGGAGTTGTAAACGATGTTGCTACGTGCGAGAGACTTTGCACGCTCTGGAGCAGCGGATTTTGCCGATCGTTCACTTTCGACAAGGAGAAGAAACTCTGTTACTTGAGTCACGCAACGTCGCGGTTCCTCGGAAGAGACCCGTTCATGCTCGGCAACAAGAATATCAGCATGGGCGACCTGGACGATTGCGTTCACTGTAAGAAGGGCTTAGTCTCTAAGTGTGCGCCAACGCATTGTTGTGACTGTTTCAGACCGTCTTCAATGTCGCGCCGACGACATGGTCGTTAAGGGATCAGCAATCAAACTGTTCAACGGGAAGGTGCAAATGAAGAAGGGAAGTCAAGTGTTGTGTCAGAATCAGATCGAAGGATCGTTTGACTTTGAAACGAAGATTCCCTACGGCGAATGCGGACTTGAGAAGAGGGTAAATACTATCCAAATTGATTTAAACTGATAACTCTCGTTCAGATGGACCCAGACTTGATGTTCAGCGGCACAATTATGGTCAAGGAAGGGAGCACTGAACTGATCACAATCAAGGATAAAGTTATCCAGGTTAGATTTCAATCCTTCAACCAATTATGCATCTCCGCACGTTGCATAATTTCTAGGTTAACTGTCGAATGCACCAGGATGTCGAATTGATTGCTCACCGTTCGCTGTCGTTCCATCTCGAAGTCAACAACGAAAACGCGACAATGGGTGCAGCCGGGTGAGTTTCGATTTTGGCCAAGGTCGACCGCCGGTTGACCTTGCCGCTGGTGGGGTGCGCGCGCGCGCAATTGTGTGTGTGGTTTTTATTTGAGCGGGTCTAATTCGGCAATTGCGTATATGTGGGTTAGTCGGACGATCGTTTTTGTTCAATTTTGCGCTTTACAGACACGACGACCCGAGCAATCCGTACATAATCAGCAAAGTGAAGAGTGCCCCTCTTCCGCCCAAAGGACCAAAGTACCGTTTGGAGGTGTTCCGCGCTACTGGACAGCTTGCAGACTTTGTCAATGCCGGCGACAATGGCTATTTGCTGGTGACGGTGAATAAGGTAAGTCGTTCTACGAAAAGCTGCGTCGGGTCCCCGGACGCATTCGACGCAAAGGTCAAAGCATTCATTCTTCGCCAAATTGATGTTTTGCAGAATGAACACGATGCTGCCGGCGACTTCCTCGTCTCGAATCTGGTCGCCAAAGATAAGTCAACAGGCGAGCAATTTCGGCTACTTGACGGCGACGGGTAATTTGCAATAATTGGAAGACTCTGTCTCAAATTGCTGTTTAGATGTGTCATCAACGGCACAGTGACGAGTTTCGAGCGACTCAATCAGCATCAACTAAAGATCTCAATGACGTTTGAGGGATTTGATGACCAAGCAGAGGTTATCTATCAGGCCATCGTGAAGCCGTGCATGAAAGGATGTCAGCTGGCGTGTACAGAAGATCTTTACATTCGTAATAACTATACGTAGGGGAAAAGGAGAGTTTCCACAAGGTTACAGGTGATGTTCTTATAGGGGCGAAGGTCGGCGACGCCGTAGCATCGTGTCGATCTCAAACTCGCGCTACTTTGATTTATCGGAAGATGTATACGCTGTCAAGTCGCGAGAACGGGTAACGATTATGTCAAAGGATGAGGTGAGTGGTGATTAGGTGTTCGGACAGACGCATTGACCTCTAAATTCCCGCAAACCGATGGAAGTGCGAGTGCCATTAGGGCCAAAGAACCAAAGAACCTCTCTAGGGAACCTCTTGGGCTATATACAGTAGGAAAAGCTCATGTGGAACACTTAAAAGGTGAAAGGTGCAAAACAGGGCCGTGTAGGATTTAATGAGAGTTCCACCCGCCTAGAAAAGCAAAAAAACGGCTTCTTTTTACAGATGAATACGCTGATTGGAGATCGGGACTGAGCATACGCTTGAAATAGCTCAGATTTTAGCGTAATCTGAAAAACGAGCTGGAACATGATTCTATTGCTTCCGTGTTGCTAAAAGCACGCAATACAGTAATCCGGAACTCCACTTTTCTTCACACCTCCTGAGTCTCCATGTCATTTCAGGAAGTGACCAAAGAAGAGGTCTCCGCACGATCTGTGTCGGAATGTTTGACCGATGACGTCAGTTGTCTCTTCGCCGTGATGCTCGCGTTTTCGCAAGTGTTCTTGTTTGTCTCGTGCGCCTCGATTGTTTACTTCTACGTACAGGTTCGTTTGCAGACCAATTTTCACGCCTTTTCATGCCCATGCTCTATGCTGAGCAGAAAGAGCTCACCTCACCTCTAAGCCCACGTTTTCTGTCTCAATTAGGGTTTGTCTTTCACCGAACGAGCAATCCGAATATTCATTCTTTTCCGCGAATTGCTGAACGATTGAGAGGACAATTAGGATTTGTGCACTTCTGAAAGTGGTGATGCACTCCGTTTCAGCAATGGCGTCACACCGCAGCTCTTCGCAGACGGGTCGAAAGCGCATCGTCCGATGTCCAATACGAGTACAGGGTTAAACATGACTCTCCGTCGTCGTCGCCAAGACCGTCGGAACAAATTGATCGCAATAATTGATCCTTTAGAAGCTCACTCTTTTCTAGTCTCTGGCGCAGCCTCATCGCCGCTCCTTAATAATGTATGTACAATCAGCTGATGTGTAATAAATTGGAATTCACTGAAACGGTTGTATACGGTAGTTCAACGGTCACAGCGGAAGTCAGCCAAATCATGAATAATTAAGAGAATTCGATTAAATGCTGAGCGGAAACAGGTGCATCTGAGTTTTTCTGAGCATTTTGACGCAATCGAACGGGTGATCAGTTGCACTGCCAAAGATTAACAATTACAAAGGAAGTTTCCTAGAAATTGCGGCTGTTTGAAAGTCAGAAGCTCCGTCTAGGACATTGTCATCTCAAATTGGTCATCTCCGTTGTGAGAAGCATTGAAATTCAGAAGACAGAGTTGACGATTAGGCCGCAATTTGCAATTTCCATACATTCAAATGGTCCAGTTCTAGTAGACCAAGTTTCACCTCTCATCTAACGTTCAATGAGCTTTCTCGGCCTGTAAAATTGAACCCTTTGATCTCTGGAACACGCGCCAAATTCAGCACTTTATAATCTACCGTATACCCCGGGGCTTTAGATGAGATGAGACGTTGATTGGGCCGCAATTTGCGAGACATTGAAATGGTCCAGTTCTACCAAGTTTCACCTCCCTAATCCACTCAACCCACTCAACGTTCGATGGACTATCATTCTCCGCAAAATCGATCAGTTTATCCTGTTGCACAATGGGGTGCTTTAATTCTGCCTTGTTTCGTCCACCGTATATCGCGGGGCTGCCAATGATTTGAGACGTTGACTGGGAAAGCCACAATCAAAGCACCTGCTTAATTCTGACTAATTTTCATCGAACCGATTCATCGTCTCCCAGTTGTCGCTGTCTAGAACCGCTCCTCAAGCTCCATAGTTTAATATTCCAACGTGTCACAAATCGTCATATCATGAAACAAGTGAATATTTCATCATATCCACGCAAATCAAGTGCAAGCATATGACACATTATTACTCGTGTACTTTCCATTGTGTGATTTCTGATCTCTTCGGGTGAATAATTACAACGCAAGAATAGCTTAACTTCTAGGAATTCAATAAGCAACAAACACGCGAGGATAAGGCAGGTTTGGATGGCTTTAAAGCGCTCTTTCTTCGCAGAGTTTGTCGAGAGCCTGAAAATGAAGCGATTAGGCATTGTTCGTTGGGGATGAAACGCACGGAAATGGCTTTTTGCTTTATGGCTGCAGTGGTGTGGACGACCGCGTTCTTCGCCGAACGCTTTCTGAACGTCTCCATGAAAATCTCCTTGAACGAAGGGTTCAGCCACGCGTACAGCACGGGATTTGAGACGTTTGTGATCATTGCAATGCTGAAAAAGAGTCGGTTACGGTAAGGACTGAGAATTGAGCGTCGAGCGGACCTGTGCGCGATCATCGAAGCGATGTAGGTGTAGTTGCTGTTCGCTCTGTTCAGGATGTTCTGGCTCTCGTCGTACTCGATCAGCAAGGTGACAACGTTCTGCGGCAGCCAGGCAAGCCCGAAAATGAGCACCATCGAGGCGAGAATCGTTGTCGTGCGGCGCTGCGAGGCGAGCACCATGCTTCGCTGCTTGTCTTCGATTAGCGACGGCGCTTTCTGCCGACGGTATCCAGACGGTGACGTGGTCGTCTGCAAACAAAGGACCAACATTTGAGAACATTGCGGCGCCGATTATCTCACCTGAATGACCGCGGTGGACGCTTCCAGCAAGTGCACGCGCTCGTTCAGCTTCTTCAGTTTGACGTTCGCGCGCTTGCGTAGTCTCGAGAAGATGACCCAGTAGCAGACGGCCATGGAGGAGAACGGAATCAGGAATTGCACGAAGAGGACACTCAGCGCGTAGAAGCGACGGACCATCGTGTTCGGCCAGTGCTCGGAGCAGAATTCGCCACAGTAGCCCGGGTAGCTTTCGACCTTCATGTAGTAGCCGTACGGCACAGACGCGATGATTGCGAAGACCCAGAGAATCACGGCGACCATTGTTGCGCTTCGGACGTTCAGAGGATGACAGTACGGTCTTACGACGAGGATGTACCGGTCGATGGCGATCGAGGAGAGGCTGATAGTTGAGACAAACATCGAAACGGCCTGAAAACAACGTCATTTCATTGGATTTGCTGTTTGCATTGGATTTGCTCTAAGCCCAAACGTGTCATTATCCTCTGTTCTCCCAAAATAGATCAGCGAGCACATAATATGTGCGTAAAAGATCGTAAATTAACGCATTAGAGCAGCAGCAGTGGGGTTCATTGACTCTCTCCCAGTTACCCGTTGGATTATCCACCTTTCACCGAACCGAATTGGCGCTAAAAGGGGCTTTAAAGGGCGTCGCTTTTAACTCAATCCGCTCATTGAACTTTTGCATCATGCAAAATTCATTAGTGTTTGTTTTGGAGAGCGAAACTGTCACTGGGCACGCCAGACAACATCACTTGGGGTCTACTTTGGTGTCCGCTCAATCGAGAAGAACACAAACAAATTAAGAAAATGGATACGGTCGTTGGTGAACTCTGTTGATGGAATTTCAGTAATTTGAGAGCTGCACTTCTAAGGCTTTGTTGAAGAAAATGTTTTCATCTTTGACTTAAAAGCTGATCCTCCTGTTTTCAATCCGCACTAATCGGCGCTTAGTTCATGTTCATTGAAATTGATCTCTGAGTCAACGTTCGTAAACAAGAAGCCACAGTTTCGACGCAAAATCCTCTTCATTGAGGGCGGTTGACTCACCTGCGCAAATGGCAGCAGATGACAGATCGGCTGACCGAAAAGCCACGTTTTGTAGATGTTCGTCACCGGGGTGAACGGCAGCGACAGTAGGCACATGATCACATCGCTGAGCGCCAAATTGAGGATGAAGATGTTCTGGACGGTCTGCAGATGTTTGTGCCTGAGGGTCAGAATGACGATCAGCACGTTGCCGACAATGCCGAGCACGAAGATGTTGAAGTAGAGGATCGCGAAGAAGATCATCACCGGGAGAAGATTCGTGGGATCGGGGTCGTTGTCGACAAAGTCAACACACGCTTGCACTGTGTGCACCAGAGAGGCCGGATCGTCAAGTCTTGAATCATTGTTCATTGCTTCAAAGTCTGGAACAGAATGAACAAATTATTTCTGCCAGGAGCGCTACGCAAAGCCGCGGAAATACGTTCTCTATTGTGATGTTTTCAGACGTGTTCCTGTTTACTTAGGCGGGGCGAGACAGACCGCGATAAAAAGTGCGCAGGGCCAAAGGGGGACAATCATAGCGACAAGCAGACAAAAGAAGCAGCACGTTGACTAATTAGATTTGTGGCCTTTGACACTCTCCTGCCGGATGGCTGGATTGAGGAGAAGAAGAAGGAGAGGAGGAGGAGGAGGAGGAGGAGGAGGAGGAGAGGGGAAGGGGCGGAGAATTCTTCCCCTTAAACTGATGTTTCTCCTTCTGAGAAACTATTCGCAAGAAATTGATTGAGTTATCAGAAACTACGTAATATTAATTGCCTTGGGACAGACAGACCCACCGGCGACACTACATACAAGGCCTACAAGAGAGGGCAAAGCTATAACAGGATACCGGAGCACTGTGAGCGAGCGAGATCAAATAGATTTATTGTCGCAAGAATTCCTCCGTCGACCGAGAAAGTCTGCGCCTGATTAATAACGGTTGCTTGGCCATTTGACAGAAAAAGGCCGCTTACACGTATGCGAGCGAACGAGCGATAGAGGGCCAACGGTGATAAGTCATCCTTCTCAGGCGTTTTTTGTGTGTGGAACACACCCACCCGAGGACAACAGCCGACCCATGCTTCCTGTTGCTCCGCTTAGGTGCTTTGCGAGCCTTGAAATGTGGGAAGAGCGCAAATTTCAATGAAAAGTGCGAATACGCATAGAGGGCGTTCTTCAAGGTCATCACGTGTGTCCTCACCGAATCCCCTTAATCATCGGCGCGCCGCTCATTAGTTCGTCATTTGCATAAAACCGACGAAAAACAAAAGAAAAGGAAGGAATTTAACAGTTGGATTAGGCCAACGAGCTCGGCTGCGGAGTGACTGAACTCATTACAGAGGCGGTTCTTCGCTTATTGCGCGGATTACGTGAGGTGAACCGCTGGACGATGACGACCAAGGATGCGAGGTGATGACGACCAGAAAGCAGCGCGGAAATTCATTGAAAGACAAGTCGTTTTTCATACTCCACCCCCTTAAGGTTAGCTGGTCTCGGTTCCCTCTTCGCTTGCTTCCACTTGGGACAAATCACGAAATGCGGCGCCCGCCCATTGCGTTGTCGAGTGCCGCACAGGAACAACATCGATTATGAGTAATCGAGGGAAAGTGAGAAGAAACGTGGCTAGAAGCTAGAAGCGCTACAGGAACGCACCTGAGCCGCTTCAGGAACAAAAGGGGACCTTTCAGGTGGTCTGCAATGAACGCACGTGTTCATCCTTCTGCAAAACAGCGCCTGATTCAAACGGACGCACCTCTCGTGCGCGCACACCTTGAACACAATGAACCCTTGGTTAGGTATCCACGTGAGTTTTACCCGGCCATTGTTCTTTAGTCCATTTACCGCTCAATTTTGCGTAATTCAAGTGCAATTTTCCACTCGTTAGCGCTTCGCACTTTTGTAGTTCATGATTGTCCCGTAATTTCAATTGACTTCCGTGGATCAGAATCCGCCAAAATTGCCCGCTTGTCATCTGTCGTCTTTGTTTATCGCTCGCGTCTTGAAAAAGACGTTTATTACGCGAAAACTTGAGATTGACAAGTGGACGTCCGTTCAGGAGATCAATTTGAGTCTAACATCCGGGTCGGAAAAAACAAGCTCGTTGCTGTTGGTCCTATGGAAAGACCACGTAACCTTTTGTTTTCCAACTGCCTCATATGCATACCGTTTATCGTTCAATTACCGTATAACTCCCGTAAAAGCTCACGTACGAAGAAAGCGATGAACGGAGCAGATTTAAGAGAACGAGATGAGCAAGACGCCGCCAGCAAAGTAAACATGAAATAATAAATTCTAAGAAAACATTCGCCGAACCGCAGACAAAACTACCGTAATCTAGCGGCGCTGCTTGTACCAATAGGCTCAGTCAGGTGCTCCTTTCTGAGGCTATCTTCAGTAAACAGGCATGTAATCAAGTTGGCTTGAACCGAGAGGATAGGAGAGCAATCGCCAGGGCGAATTCTGCGATCAAACATTAAAATGAAGAAAAGTGAACTTTGGCACCATATTCGCACGGGCACACATTAAGACTAGCAGCTCACTCATTCAGCGAGCGGGAGTGCATTTCATTGTGTTGACGCATCCGAGCGTAATTTCCTGAAGGCAAAGTTTGAAGTTGGGACTTTATCGAGATAAACGGTATCGGAAATGAGCTGAATTACGCGGTGCGGAGACCAACGATCAAAACTCAATTATTTTGGGGTTGAATTCCAGTGGCGGTTGTAAAAAAAAACGAATTCATAGGTTTATGGCATAGCGGGGGCAAAGATCGGCTGCTTTCAATGAAAAGGTCGTATTCTGAGAGCATTCTGACCACTCGCTGATTATTCGTGCAGCGTTTGCGTAAGCACGAGAGAACAAAGACGTTTGATTACAGGTTCTGCTGCAAAAGAGGTTGGCATGAGCCGCGGACCAACCACAAGGAACTGGAACTACTAGCCAAACTACCAATCTGTGTCTAATTCGTCATAACAGAAAGTTCATGTGAAAAGTGTTAGATTTAGGGTTTCGAAATGGAAATTCACGTCAACTATGAAAGTGCACAGATTGAAAGTTTGTTTATGCGGATTAGGACGGCGGCGAAGCAAAGAAATCGCACGAAAAGAGTAGGCTCGTAAAAGTAAAAAGCTAAAAAATTTGTAAAATTATACGCTTTGTATCGTCAATCAGCGAGCGCAGTTTGTGGGTTGACTACAAAGCAACTACGTCTATTTGTGTCAACCGAGTTTCACTGTGTAAAGTTCAAGTCGAGATTCGATTTGAGAGTCAGCGCATAGGAACGAGGGTAACTTCACACAATTACGTCAACATGCACGAGTACAAAGGTTGGTCGAAAACAGGATTTAGGCAACACTCAGTGCAGAATCGCGACTGGATAATCCCGAAGAGACACCGCCGCAGTGTAGGTCATTTCAAAATATCCGTGTGTATCAGTCCGAAGACTAAATTGAATTGCCGAAGCCTTCAAAAGGCTATTCTGCTCAAAAGGCTTTAAATTTCTCTACCGCAGGCCAACAATCAAAGCTCACTTCTGTGAGTGAGCAAACTAAACGCAGGCCACACAAGGTGATTAGCGCCGCTATTTGCAAACGCGCTGTTTACGTAAGCAGATGAGAAGGAGAACGCGGTTCATCCACAAGCGTCAGCAACTCTGTTTCTAAACCAATTTTCCTACTTTCTTTGCATTTCTACATTCAAAGGAGGAGGGAGGGAGCGGAAAGTGCGCCGCTTGCTTGATTGTAATTAGCCTCTGTTTTGGTGCCTGTTGACATCATAAAAATAGTCCAATATGCACCGAACAAGCAATAAAGGACGCGAACAACATGTTCGAAAGTGGGAAAACACGATCAGAAAGAGAATTTGAAGATGCGCGCGCGAGATGGGTGCACGAAATTGAATTGGGCAGATAATGTTGAGCTGTTTATTCGCTCGAGCTAACCGGTAAACTTCGGTTTACGCTGTGTTCTCGTGCGAACACCGCAAGAAGCGAAGATGCAGCTCTGAGATCATTGCCGCTGAAACTGCTGCGCGTAGCTTGAATCTGCTGCCACTCTAGCGCAATTCTCAGTTTTACGTCAGCAAGCCTCCGATCGAGGAAGTGAGTCAAGTGAAGCCATTAATGGGATACTGAGGTCGCCCACAAAATTTGTAGATTTGTATCTGATTTGTTTCTAAGTTCGAGCCAATTGAGTCCCAATTGAATTTTAGCAGAAAATGACCGGTCTTGCCACGATGAGACTGAAGAGGCAAGCACATCGAACAGTACCTTCTGGGAGGTCGAAATAGAGCGCGATAGCCGAATCCAGAAAACAACCAAATCCATGAACAGTTCGCGATTGCCAAAAATCAGTTTCGCAGTACACGTTGGGCGCCCATTGAATTGCATAGGTCAAAACTGAGTTGCCCTACAAGCAACCACTGCGTTTAGTTCTTCTGCTCCGGTCTATTCATGCGTGTTGTGCAGATTCGAAGGTGCAGATTTGCTATGTCTGACTAATCACAGCGAAAACAACAACTCTTATGGATGCACTTGGCTTGTTTTTTGTTACTGGGAAGAAATTTAGGCTTTATGCGCGATTCATGCACAACGTCTAGACATGATGTTCTGGTGGAAGAAGGAAAAAGTTTCCCGATTAGCATCAAAGATGAGTGCAAGCGGCGATGATTTACGTTTAATGAATGAGGTGAAGAGCTAAGCGAAGAGGATAGGCCCAAACAGCAGTAGATGCGCTGCTCGCTGCAAAGTGGGTTGCAAAACGTGCAGAGCACTGATTACATTATGAATTAAATTGAATTGGTTGCAATTGCGTTGATGGCTGTAAACACAAAATGCAAAAAATAAAATTTTTTCGCGCTGGACCGAGTCCTTTTCCGAAAGACCGTAAATCTTGTTGTCAGCCAAACACAGGGTCGAACTAATGAGTTTTACCGTAAGCCTCGGTTCCGGGCGGAGATGTTGCAATTACTACGATAGGCGGTTGCCTAGTGGCACGTGGCAAATAGATAACATTTATTGCTCGCAAACGTGCTTGGCTTTTGTTTGTAGCAGGCTTTGGCACGCTAGTACCATCACTTGTTGTAAAAATACCCTAGAATGCGCGGGTACTTTAGGCTACTGCACCTTCCTCGCGGCAAGACCAAAACTATTGTGGCATAATTGTCTAAATCTGCGGATTTAAGGATTTTTGTGAAATTCTGACGTGTTCGCCGCACTCGAATTGCCCATACACTGCACCCTCACCAACCGAAATTCACAGATTTAGACGCGAGAAACGTGCAGTATCCTACAGTACCCGCGAACAAGTTCACGAGAAATAGACTATACATGGCAATACACCTTTGCGCACTGAGCGAGAGGACATGCAAATGAAGCTTCTATGAAAAGCCAACTTTAAAGGAACACCAAATCGTCTTTTTTACCAAAAAATGAAATAATTTTGCATTTCACAATCTACGCTTCCATTCGCACGTCTTCAGTTTTGGTAATTGTCACTCCTCCCCTCCAACCCCACTCTTCCAACGCCACAACAGGGGAAGACTTCATTGCGCAGAAAATGAATCCTCAAAATGAGTCTAGCCAAAAGAAAACATCAAAGGGGCGCGAGTGCATCTGCGACGTCTGCGACGTCTGCGACGCGGAGACAACTAAAATCCAATTCGATGTTTGATTAAAACTTTCGCTCTCTTCGTTGCCGTGATAAACGCGAAGAAGTGCACGGCGGGGTGCGCTAGACTTCAAAATTGTGTTATTTTTCAAATTCTACAACGCGCCATTTGCATCAATCACTGTGTGGTGGTTGAGCACTGCAAATCCGTTCACAATCGAGTTGTTGTTGTTGTTCTAGCCGTAAGCCGCTTCTTTTCAGGCCTACAGGCTCACAATAAGACCGTTAATGAAGATCTATTTTGAAGGCTGTTTTCCGCGAAAATAACTTACTTAATTGCAGATTCTCTAATATTCACGCGAGGAACAACAATCTAACGCAGGGCGCGCGAGAGTTCTCGTTTTCTGAGAAAGCGCTCCTGGCCATGAGTAATATGGCACGCTTATTAGCTTCTTTTTCACGCAAACACGACGGTGTAATGCAACAAAGCAGAACAGAGGGTAATTATTATTATTACGCAAAGTCCGCGAGCGCGTGGGCCCCGTGGACTCGATGTTTTCAGATCAATATAACGTTAAACCGGTGCTCATCGAAGAGGACCTCGCCAACTTTTGGCTGACACCAGCATTTTAGGCGATGTGTCTATAGAAGCGAAAAAGCGCTCGTTGGTGTTCGTAGTTATGACGGTGGAGCGCAGATGGGGCGAAATAGATATGCCGATGAAAGGATTATTATGTATGCGAGGTCCTTCTTTTTAGCAAGTGCGTTCAATCACTGAAATGCAATCAACTGATATGCGAGGGCAATCGCCAGATTTTGGTCTATTGTTTGGGAGACTGATGTTATTGGTTCAAAGTACGATAGGATTAAGCTAGAGTGAAAAGAGGTCCAATGAGAATAGCTCTATTCAAAGGGGAAGACTAGGTTTTGTAACTCAAATAACAAAGAATAAACAAATTGAAATCTGAGAGATTTTGTGAAAATAAGACCATTTCGTTTACTTTCAAATCTGACCTTTTGAGCTAGGGAGCTTTATTTGGTTTAGATTCAGGGAGCCACAAGTGAGGTACAATGCGAGCGTTTAGAGAAGAAAGTGGGGTTTGTGGAGCTGTGAACAGAAGACAAGATGAAAGGAGGACGAGCTACAGTTCAATATTTCGGTTTTGCAACGAAAAGCGCAGCGTTTTTCACATTTTGAACTAGCAGCTCAGACGCCAAGTTTGAGGTTTAAGGCCCTTGAAACTGCAGTTTTCAAATCGTCAGCAAATGATCTTCGAAAATTAGAACAAACGCTTGCAACAAGATGCTCAAAAAGCCTCAAAAACGAGAAAATCATCAAGCTGAAGCGTGTAATGGTCGTTCGTGTCTCCGGTGAAACACGAACCTCTCAGAATGGATGCCAAGACTGCCCGTCTACGTAACTCTGTGAAGAATTCTCCCTCTCTTCTGCAATAAATGTAGAATAATTAACCGCTTGCGTCCGTCCGGTGATATACGGCGCACAGAGAAGAAGACGATCATCTTAGCAATGATATCGGAACGTGAAGAAGAAAACAATTTATGCGCTCCGTGTGGACACAGTCTAATGGGATTAATTCCAGCACAAATGGGTCCTTTCTGGGCTCGTGCGCGATAATAAGAGCGATGGATTTGAAGGGTTGAAAGCGTGAAAAACAGAGCGGAAACGCGCAAAAACGCACTTGCAAGTTATCGCGCTTGAGAAGAGCTTGAAAAGGAATCGAGCTCGGTGACGCAGAACTGAACTCGAAGTTTCTCTCTGTTTTCCCACAAGGCAGTTCCGGCCCTCCAAGCAGCATTGTCGGATTTCTCTCGAGCATGTGTGTGGATTAATAAAAGATGAGGCGGGAGGAACTCAGGTCACTTAGAATCAAATAATCGCACCACTAACACGCGATTAATGATTGATGAAAGCGGCGATTCATGAAAGAATCCCTTTTCGTCATCGTAGGCGATTGATCCGCGGTTTTTGACTTCAAACAAGTGAGTGCAACCGGTGTAAGCTGAGAAAGCAGACGCGGTTGGTCAGGAAGACTGCAATTCTTTAGAGGAAGAACAATTTTAAAATTTGCAAATTGAGAATGGTCAAATGACGTGACCGTCTGAAGTCTGATCCAGCGCGTGACGCACTTTGCTGTCCTTGATTAGCGCCAATTAAACGAAATGCCATTTTCTGGGAAAACTCTACTCTATCGATAAAGTTGTGTTTTCGCCGCCGAGGGAAAACGCAAATTATCGCAGAGAACGTTTCAGCGAAAGCGTTCTGTTTGCTACTTGAAACTCTCGATGTAATTGTGTATTTTGGTGTTTGGATCCAAAGATCTCTGAGATATGGATGATGCCTGGTCAATTGGCGAAGGAATATTCAATGTCTCGTTGTTGATTAGACGCCTAGACGCTAGCGCAATTCTGAAGGAGTTACACGGCTGGAAAACTACAGTAAAACCGTCTTTGGGACGCAAGCGAGATTCTCTCGGGTTGACCAGATCGTAGCGAAGACTCAAATTTCAAAATCCAGTTTTCAGGTCACGTATGACTGAAACAATTAAGCGAAAGGCTCAAACCGCTAAAGAAGGCCCTGGACAAATTGAAAGTGGCTTCTTGCGGGCGCCGTATGATGGCCGGAAAGGGCCCCAAGGACCAAAGTTCTCTCCAAGATGTTGATTTTGACTGCAAACTTGAAAAGTGCAGCCATAGCGGAAGCGCTACAAAACCAGGAAATGAATTTTGCTGCAAAATGCGGTTCTCGCATGGTTCAAAAACGACAAAAATTCAACTAGATTCACCTGCGCTCCTCGTATTGAACTGCTAAGTCGTTAACGATAACTCTATTACCCTTAGAGGAGCTCCCAGACAGAAACGACAGACAGACGCAACAAAACATCAACAAATCAGCGCTGAATCCAATATTACACCGAATCTCAATTGACATCCGCGACAAGTGACATCTTGAGCGACAAGCGCGACTGGATATAATCGCTGGCAACGAGCTTGAAACTCACTTTGATTCTAATCCTCTCCGAAAGCGCGCAATAACACAACGGGTCAATTAGGGCGTTGGTATTTAGAAGTTGTCATTGTCCGTAGCGTCATTAATGCGCGAAAACAAGAATTAATCGTGTGAGGATCAAGCGGAAATTAAAAGAAAAGTAACCGAGAAGAATAATATGATTTGTTCGCAATGAAGTGGCGCGCTGAGGGTTGCGCGCCTCTATTTGTTGCGCTCTGCTGTTCCCGCTGAAGGCTTCGTCGTTCGTTTATTGAGATTAAACTCGTTTCAAATTGTATTTTCTCTGTCTAGTAAATAAAAACGAACGAGTAAGCAGCGAGCGAGAATGAGGATGACTCTCCGGAGAGTTGGTTTAGGCAAGAAACTCCGGCACTTGGCGCATACGGTATCGTGAGAAAGTAGAAAATTAATAATGGTTCAATTGCATTGTCCCAAAAGTGCAAATTCGGCGTCTGCGCAAGTGCTGTGGCCTAGATGATCTCCAAATTGCAGTAGAGCAAGGACGAATAGCCGACAGGGGCCAACGGAGGAGAGAAAGGGTTCGATTCTACGTTGTTTAGTTTTGATGAATTTGAGTTGAGAAGCGATACAAAGAGAGCCCGTAGTCATGTGGGACAGTTCCCACGAAAGACAGAGTCTAAAGACTTCGCTTACAGTAGTCGAACAATTACACTTTCTCATAACACAAATTAGTCCAGAAGTGCGGACAGATTTGGATAATAGTGATCTCCAAATTGCCTATAGTAAGCAACAATTACCGGCAGAGTGGAATGAACGAAAGTTGAACTTTTGGCGTGTTTATCACGTTTTTAACTGTTTGAAAAGCACCATCGCAATGATTATAGGCCTGACACAGTGATCTAGCGATCAGCAGGCCACTTTGAAGAACTGCACACTGCAGAACATTCCTGCACCGCTACGTCGAGCAGATCAAGTCGCTCCGAAGTCATTGGTGGGCGTTCAAAGTCTATGCAAGACACAAAAAAGGCCAAAAACCGTTTGTCTCGCCTAAAGCTGATCCTATAGCTAAAAATAATTGCCGAACTGATTATCGCGCGAATAGACAATTGGCAAAAAGCTTCATACACGTCAACAGCGGAATTATTTCGCAACGCTAAACGACCTCCACTTTCAGAAGCTTTCAATCACCAAAAGTGCACACAGTGGTTCGTTCTAATTGACTGAGTGGAAACAAACGAGACTCGAGCTTCATTTAACGCAAGAACTACTACCTACGATGAAAACAATTAGGTTTATCGTGCGCGAAGGGATGCCGCGTGGCGCGCCTACGACTCAGCGTGGCGCGTAGAGGGTGAGAGTTTTGATCGGAGTCTTGAAAAACGACCAAATTTATGAGATGACTCTTCGGGCTGTGACGTATCATGTTCGTAGTTTGTTTATAACGTATTACGGGGGCCTTTTCGAGAAAGAGATCTTTAGTCCGCGCGAAATAACAACTGTCGCGAACTTTTTGGTTTATTACAGCTACAAACGCAACAAAACACGGAATTACTTGCGAAAAGCAGCGACCAACGTACCCGTTGCCGACAGCGCACAGTTGGAGCTAATCGAATTGAGAGAATGTGAGCTTTTGGTAATTAGACGATGGCTAATTAGACTACCAATTCAGTCCAGAGATCGTTGGAGACGCAACTAGAGGCGCAGTTTGCGATTGGCTGGAAACTCAGTAAATAGATTTGACACATGAAACTGTGAGACCAGAGCTCAGTGATGAGATGACGTTTATTTTGACGTCAAAAAACATTGGTTGCGGTTACTGTAGCAAGCGTCTCGAACGCTTTTCTTAAACAGGAGTGGATACAGAAAGAATGCAGCGAAGAAAGCAGCCTAGGGATTCAATTCACTTCAAAATCAGCTTACCGTATCGTGTGTTACAACAATAACTGAGCTGAGAAACCGCGCAGACCTCGAATTCATTGGAAAGATGAAATAAACCCACTTTGCTTCTAAATGAAGTTCGCAGATGGAGAGCGCGTAAGAGCGACTTGCTCGCTGAAGGCTAGAACTACACAGCTGACGAGACGTTCCTCTAGAATGTTGGTCAACAGACGAACAGCACAAATAGCCACGTTCACACGTACGTACACAAGTTAAATTAAAAAACCGAGACAAGAAGATCGGCTGATAGTGTTTGATTAAGTGCCCGCGTGTACTTTACACGAATAAAGGCCGAACAACAACAGTGCTTTTCGCCGTTTTTCACATTACCGTATCCTTGAAATCCTCTTGTTTTTACATTTAGCGCAATTGACATCAGGGTTATTGCATTTTCGCTCAATTCACTAGCGCACAGACTGAGATGAGCGTGACGCCAAGTTTGCAACTCCGTACAGTGTTGTGTTGGGCCTACGCACCACCCGCTGGCCAGAGCAAGCGCTATCTGTCAAGACAGTCGAGTTGAAAGGAAATTACTAAATAGTTTAGAGCGCGAACCTGCGCTTTAAATTGCGCGCTAAAGCGGTTGGGCAGTGACCGGTAGACTTGCAGGTTAACAGTGGACTGAGACTGCGGTTAACGCGCGCGCTTTGTTGTGCCGCTCCCACGTAATGCAAACTTCTGATTGGCAAACGAGCGCACATTTGAACTCGTCTTCTGATTCAGACCGCTACCAGAAGTCATACGATTGTACAAAAGCTGTCCTCAAGGAGGTGATTGACTCGATGTCCGATTGGCCGACACGTTTAGTGAAAACTTAGCAATCGACTATTAACGGAAACTCGCAACAGTTTCAAGACTTTTCGATGCGGTGCTAATCATGTGGATACGATGCTCGGGCTGCTGTCCTCACAGAGGCGTCAGATAATCACGTGGAGGACAATTCCTTTTGTTTGTCAAGATATCGACAAGCCTTTGCCGATCGTCGGTTCGGTTCTGAGTTATCCGCTCAAGTTTGCAGATTTTGGGTTTTGAAAAAAGGCCAAACAGTGACAAGCAATCTGACCGGTCATTCAATGGCTTTCCATCAGGAAGCTACTGAAGCTTAACAGCGAACAACTCAAGCAATTGCAGAATGTAATTAATTTGATTCACATAAACAACGACTCAAGAAGCGTTTTCTACGAAATGTCTTTGTGACAAAGCGTTCACACGTTTCAACACTTGAAAGGAGCCACTTGGAGGGGGACTGACACGTCAAAGAGAGGCCAAAAGGTTTTTTGGCTCACATTTGCTATGGTAGCCACGCAAATGGGATGAAGATTGTGAGAATCGGCAGCTAAAAGTGCACGCACAGGGGGAGATGCGTCTCTTTGGCGAACGCTGCCTTGGGAAACGCAAATAATTTATGACTTTCAGCTTCTAATGGCTTCTCAATACCTTTTTGAGCCATAGCTATAAGCGCCCATGCAAACAACAGTATGGTTAGCTAAATAGAGACGCTCTGAAAGTGCTAATCCGAAATGCCATGCCAGCTCCTCTTCAAAAAACTCCGAAAAACACAGAAAGCAATCGAGTTTTGCCTGAGGTGAGAATTTTGCTGTGGGAATGCGTTTGAGCTCTTTTTCCTCTGAGTCAACACTCACTGACGCGTGTTTCCTCAAATTTGTGACTAAATTTGACTCTCATTTGGGGATATGACTATGAAAACGGAATATCACCGACTGAAAGTCGCTTCGTTGTTTTCGTCGCTGAGTTTCAAGAAGACATCTTTCCCAAGTGAGCACACCGAAATACACTGAAATCATCGCTGTGGATTCAGAAAACTCAATAAATAGGTTTATCGTATGTACATCTTCAATAGACATAAAGCACATCAGCAAGGCACTCTTCTAACCGTTAACGTCCGATTTGCACAGCATACTGGATCAGTAAATAATATCTTCGTCTTCAGCAGGATTAAACATCTGCAGGCGTTCGTATCGCGCCCCTTGGCGACGACGCGTTCTACCACGACCGCCTCGGTTAAAATAGACTAAAACTCTTCAGACTATGCTTCAAACGGTGCTATTACCTGTGATTTGCCTCTTGTATTGCACGGCAACGTAACTACAGCCAACAAAAACTATCGCTACAAGGAGATATGTCATGAAGTGAGTGTTGTAAGCCTACAAAAGCGGTTTTCGAACGTACCATCTAATAATAAATTACTAACCTCGCCGATTGTCGAGTAATCCGGCCGGGGAATCGCTTCCGGGGCCTTCACTTCAACAGATTCCGCAGGCGTTTCCTCTTTTACGATAACTGGCTTTTCAGCTACGGCTGGTGCTACGTTATCTGCTTCATCACCATCACCGCCACCGTATTGCTGCTCTTCATCGGTCTTTTCTGGATCTGGCTTGGAATTTTGCTCCTTCGACTTGTCGATCACTTCTTCGTTAGTAGTAACAGAGCTACTATTTGAGGAGATTCCTGCGAGCTCAGACAACAGGTCAGTGGAATTGAAAAGATTCAGGAGATCAACGGAGGTCTGGAAGAGGAAAACATTTACTGAAAGTAAAGTCAAATGCTTACCTCATTTTTTTCATTCGTAGGGACAGCTTCATTTGGTGAGACGACGGTGAGATTGCTGTCTGCTCGCACAAACGTCGATGTAGCAATACCTAGAAGTTTGGACGAATCGATATGATTATGTAAATGTAATATTGACTAACCTGCTAATAAAAGCGTCCATACCGCTAGGGAATAAAATCGTGAAGGCATGCCGTAGGTCTGCAAAGAAACGACTGCAAGCCCAACTGAAAGTTCTCAAAATCCGCGTAAATATTAAAGGCTGCAGAATAACAGCAAGATATTTATAGCTGCTTTAAAAAACAGCTCTCGAATATTCCAAAACATCAGTGATCTTTGAAATAATATATTAAAAACGGTGGAGTTCGGCAAGAATATGAAGCACAGATAAGAATGAAGCAAACGATCGGCGTTGACGTTCGTATTTTCATGTTATCAAGCCTCAAAATCAATCATGTTTGACGATATGAATAGGCAGTTTTGAGTTCACTTGGAAACGATAGGCCAGAAGCTGTCAACAACGAAAAACGAGTATCACAGTCTGTGAACAAGAAAGCAACGAAAGAGCGCACGAGAAATGAAAAATAAAATTAAGCACAATCGCTTAGCAATGGAAAACGTGGAAACGGAGACGCCGTTGCTTCCGGTTCACCAGATGTCGTCAACAACAACCATCTCCGGTGCGGCTGGGCGTGTGAGCATAGACGGGTGGGTCAAACAAGCCTGAGCAAGAAACCAATTCAAGTAGGAAGTTTCGATCCAAACAAATGGTACTCGACAATGATCCATCAGGCAAAAACTTTAATCCATCAACAACAACTACGCAAAACATAGAAGGTAACTTCAATAATCACGAATCTACGTCTTTCTTCTCCTCTTTTTGAGCTTCGACGTTTGAGCCGCCATATTTCCCTTTTTTATAACTTTGACGTACGGTTTCCGCATAGAACAAATCAAACATAGTTTTCGCATCCATCTTCGGTGGGGGCCAACGTTCATCTTCGCCAACATACAGATCAGCTAGCTCCTCGCTGCCTTTTTCGCGAACCTTGCTCTCATAGGTCGTCCGCCTAAAATGTTTGAAAGACACGTGAGATACTTTAAATCCAGACAAACCTCCTCTCAATATCCACGTCAGTTCCGTATGACACATACGGCATCAATTGAAATCCGGTCAGGTCAGGAACAACAAGCTCAGGATTCATTTCCGCAACCTTCACAAACTCACCGGTTATGGGATCAGTATATCCAGTTCGTTGCACATCAGTATATCCTTAATAATGATACAATCCTAAGCATGCAAAAAATCGGTAACTGACCATGTAACTGTTCAGGGTTAAGCTTCTGAAATTTGGGATTCAATTCGGGGAACTCCCTATTCTGTCCTGGCCACTTTTGCTTCTCAAAAACCATAGGTCCAATCTTGCGTTGACCAAACGATCCCTTCTTGACAAATGGCCATGGTGCTCTGAAATTGTATGCACACAACGACCGTACACCACGTGTCGAGATAACAAGTGAGGGGCCGTTCATCCTGAAATCACCTACACGTTGTTACTTGAATATAGAAATCAATAGTCGGCCAAGCGCAAACATTCTAGAAAACACGCAACACGTAAGCCAACGAGACGCGACGACCGACAGGCGAATAAAAACAGAATACAGAGTTCGGAAAATACTGTCAAATATAATCCTCTCTAAGACGCACTAAGCAACAAACGAGATAGTTATCATAAACCGATCAAAACAGTCTATTTGGAAATGCGCTATTTCGACATTTAATACAATTTTAAACAACAACAATGACCCAACAACTATATTCAACAGACAACAACCAATTCCGTTAATGTACCTACTATTGAGAGAGATTCTATTTTTCAGACCTACTTGACCCATCAGCTTTTCGCAACTCTCGCATAAGTTCTTCCAGTTCTTCGGATGAAAGAACATTGCGGACCGTTTCCAATACTGACCTTCTTTTACCTGAAAGAGCATATAACGTGGAAGCGCGAAAAGTACGTTTACCCCTCTTGGTTGTCGATTTCTCCACTGGTTTCTCTGCATCATCCCCGAGATCTTCCTAGAAAGACGTTAAATCTGAAGTACACCCAAACAAATTACCTTTGCTGCTATCACTTTCGGTTCTATCTTCTCTTTTGGCTTCCTCCTTTTCAAACTGTTGTCCAATAACTCGATTATCCTATCTACACCATCCTGAATGTGACTGTCGATCTGTCGACTAAAATCGCGCACTTCGTCCCCATCGGGAAACATATCCGGAAATCGTAAGCTCAACCACAGATACAAGTCAGTAATGTCGTAATCATTCTGGAGATCAGTTAGCTCGGCAATGTTCTGAGGCTCCTCTTTCGGCCATTTCATCACGTTTGAATACAGCCAGTCGTAAGTGATTGGATTTCCGTTAGAAAAACGTCTCGCAATTTTGTTAAATGCTGTAGTCGCAGGTTGATTGCTCACATCAATAGGAGCCGTGCAAAATGTATAGCGCACCTAAATGCAATTTACAAATTTCATCAATCATACGTAAAAATGACTAACTTTAAGATCTAATTTGATATTGTCAATCTCCTTCGCCAGGTTTTTCATCGGTTCTACAGTACACATGAAAAACTGATCCGTCACTGAGCACACTGATGAAAAGATATCAAGGAGATTGACAAAGGATTCATTTGGCAGATGATATGAGAAAGTTTCGATTTGATCGAATGTTGGCGCTATTCCAACTTTTTCAATATCCGCTACCGGTTGTGCCAAAATATCCCTCAGAATACCAATATCTTCATTCTTCACAGTCATCGCCTGAACAATAAATAGTAGAGTCCAGAAGACAGCGCTAAATTACCCTGCCATCTTCGAATGCTGTACCATATCTTCCAGCTCGGCCCGCAATTTGCAAAGCACTGTAGTTCGGAAGAAGTTCGTTGTTTGGTGGCCTCATAACTGTATGGAATATAACTCTGCAAATTAACGAAACTAATAATAATATTGGTTACAAGATAGATATACCTCTGGATGTTCAGATTCAAGCCCATTCCAATAGCGTCGGTTGACACGAGAACAGTTGTCGGATCATTAGGATCGTTGAATTTTGCAGCTTGCGCAATCTTAGTTCCGGGCGGCAAATCACCATAAATAACAGCTGGTTTAATTCCCCTCTTCTCAAGCTTCTTCGTTGTGTCAAATATCGCTTTCCGAGAGAAGCACACAATACAGTCACCATCCTATAAAAAAGGCTCAACCTCAATTATTTCTAAAATCTGCAACAAACCTGAACATTATCGAAACTGCCTAGTCCAAACGTATTAGTAGTCAACGGAGTCTTCCGCTCGTACTCAAAAACTTCCACGTGCTCACCGATTGGGTCGAGCAACGCCTTGACAATCGGTATAGCAGCTTTTTCACCGCACAAATGAACTTCATCAGCGACAACACCGAGCAATGCACGCGTCCAAGCCCAGCCTCTCTGTTCGTCGCGAAGCATCTGAATCTCGTCAATAACAGCGACATCCACCTTCATCTGCGTCGACAGCATCTCCACGGTCGAAGAAAGATGCGGCGAAGGATGGGCCTTGTCAATAGCATACTGACGTTCTTCGCCAGTGACCAAATCGCAATTCACACCAGCTGTGTTAGTTTTAGTGAACACTTCACTGGCCAGCAGCTTCAGTGGACCACAATATACACCAGATTTTGAATTTGTAAACCTCTGAAGAGCTTGATAAGTCTTGCCACTGTTCGTAGGACCAGCGTGGAAAACAATTTTCCTGTGCAAAGTTCGAGCTTCGGGATACCAGTTATGCGGCTGCGTCAAATCAGAGATCATTTTCAAATCATCGATAGCATCAAGGTGCGGGAACATTTTCGTCGCATGCTTCAAAAAGTGAGGAAATAGGAGGTCTACAGCACAATTTTCTGAAACACAGCCGTAGTGAAAGAAAATTCCGCGAGTCAACATACCATTGTTAATAATATCACAGAAAACAAGTTGAATGCTTTCATCCAGTGGGTTTGCGTTCAAACAATACTGACGAAAGTCCGTATAGACTTTACTGTACAGGCGACCATTTATATGCTTTTCATTCGCAAGTTCTCTGAGAATCGGCTTCCGATAAAATTCTTCGAGCTTCGCGCCCATTGCATCAAGTGTTACATTCTCCATCCCATCAAACTGTAACAAAAAAAAATAGCCGAGAGATAGAAAATCAATGAAATACATCAAGTCTGACTCCATTTTCCGGGAGGCGCACACGTATTGGTACCACCAGCTCATCGATCTGCTTCTTCCCGTCATTATACTTGGGTTTGATCGCTATGAATTTTCTCCGACCTGGTGGTTGAGTTTGACCGCGAATCGGGATTGTCAGCTCGCATGAAGAGATGTGAATGGCAGCAGTGGATGCGCGATTCCTACACAACGATATAGGTGCGCACAATCGTATGCAGGAGGAAGCCGCCGAAAGCATCAATACTGATCAACCCGTGGGCGTTAGGCAAGCCTGAATTAAATGAGAACGGTTATTCAACGAGAAATGAACGAAAGCAAAATAGATTGAAAAGACGCGAACGTTTAGAGGGTAAATTAACAACAATTTTTAAAGTCAGAAACATGGTTTGTTTGTACTTTCGTAAAAAAGTATGAGAAATCCTCGCTTCTGACCCATGCAATCGCATTCCAATGCAAAAACGTGTGAACGAACATATGAATTGTGCAGAAATAACTGTCATTGCTCTGTTTCAGGGTAAGCGCTGTGGGAAAAATTACAACTGTGATTCTAAAGAACAGCTGACCGACGAGGGTTACAATTAATGATGAAGCCGACCGATCTCGGCGGTTAGTCTGTTATACGTTACGAGGGCCGTCAAGGATCACCGATGGGTTCAGAGATGTGGGTCGGAGCAATAGGAGCGGAGCAGTCTGCTCGGGCCGTTGATCCTTGCTTCAAACGGCTTCGTCCTCCTCGGTCACGCGTTGTACTTCATTGGATGCTTTAATACTTGGATTTTCATAACTTCTGCATTCAAAAGGAATTAGCTGCATGTAAAAGTGCGCCATTTGAGTTCAAGTCTGTCCAATGCGAGCAATTCTAGGTCGAATGTAGCTGAAGCGAGTGCTGGATTCCCGCGAAACAATACACAAAATCAGAGGACACTGTAGAGCTCTTTGGAGACTTTCGCAATGGGTACCGTACACAGCGCTTGGATTAGGCGATTTTGCATGGAGCAACGCCTACTCGTCGCGAGAGGTGGTGTTGTCGGACGAAACACCATATTTCGCAACAACAGTGCAACGCAAAACTCAGCCAGTGATCGTTGCACACTCGATGTTAGTCAATGTTGTCGTCAGTCAGGCCTGCTCTCATGTTAGTTTCTGATCGGTGTCCTACGTGTTTTGCCGCTTTAATTTGTGTTTTACAATCAAATTGTGCGTTGTATAATATAGCAGCATTTTGACGTAAACGCCAATCATTGCGCAGCTCGATTGCCGTCAATTTTGTCTTTTTGAGTTATTGTGCATTGCTCTCGGCTTGATGTGTATCAGTTGAGGGTGACAATAGGGATTGTTGATTTACTCCACACGTGAAATTGCGGTCTGTTTAGTGCAAATGTGAGCGTTTGCACAGTATCCCCTAGCATTGAACGCATTCTGGGTTCTTTAAAAGCTGATCCTAGGCGCTCCCTATCAGTGCAGTCATTTTCCCGCGCTATATCAGTGCTACTTTACATTTACAACTCGTCAAATTTGCATTGTTTGCTGCTGCGAGTTGTTTTCTACCCCACGGAGAGCCGAACTTTGTCCGTTTAAAGTTCGTTCGATGATTTGACGCTGTTTTGGTCGCTTTTCGACCTTTAGAGATCCGAGAAAACTTGTTGTTTGTGAGTAAGAAGACCTTTAATGATTGCGAAAACGACTTCATTTCGATATTCGCCTCGTGCGGAACCCGTGAACAATTGCGATTTACTGTTTTCCGATTTCCGGCCTATAGAACCGCCGGACTTTCGTCTGTTCATTTTGTCTACGTTGCTGTCATTGAAACCCTCTACAGAGTCCAAAATGAGTATCTTTCGATAGTGTGATTCAAAGCTACGTTGACCTTTCTTGCACTTTCGCTACAAATCAGCGCGGTTTGTCGTCATCTGAACGGTCAAACTATAATCACTTTCTAAGAAGTTCCACTAAAACTACAAATCACGGAGAGTCGCATTACCGCGTACAATTTTACCTTAAAGACTTCGCCCTTTGCGCGAACTATAAGCAAACGCTAATCCTGAGGCTTTGCGCTACCGTACGCCTTCTTAGCATCATGCATCCACTTAAACTAACGGGCGCGCAGAGACGGTCTCGGATCGCTGTAGCCTTTTTTTAATCCGAAAATCCGTCCGCCTAGAGCTGAACAATTCGATCGAGAATGGCCGCAATTAAGTCAGCGCGAAATGCGTTATTTCCCCCCGAAAACAACAAAATAACTCTCCTCTCCGCCGTCTTCACGCGCTCACGTTTCGCAAAGCGCAAAACCGATTTCCTGTTACAGGAGTTGGTTTTTGTTTACAGAAAACAACGAGCGCTTTGTGGTGCTTGTGCGAACGCTCATTTTGCCGCGATGCTCCAAGACGGCCCTGAAATTCCCCTGTCGCTTCTGTTTCGCGCATTAAATTCACTTCCGGCTAGGCGCGTCTTGAACGGCTTCTGTTGCAATCACAACGCTGCAGATGGAATATCTCCTTTTGAATCAGTCAGCGCGCACCTGCGCTGTCGCTGCTGCACTTTGCATATTCGTACTTTGCTCACCGCTTTAGCGCTTCGGTGAGCGTAGATCTTCTGGTTCTACACAACAAGAAGCGATTGCGAAGCACTTGACAAAGGCTTTATTGTGTGTGCTGCGCATAAAAATAAGTTGTTTTCTCCTCGGGTGTCATGCAGCTGTTATAAACCTTACGTAAAAGGTTTCTATTTTGATGCAATCGCATTGTTGCTCAGAATGGAGTCGTTTCGACCAAAGGTTGCCGAAAGCCGCAAGCTTCTGCTCTTTGTTTCGCCTTAAATTGCCGTTTCTAAAGTTCCTGTTTGCTGGCGATTGTAGCAAACTTGTTCAGCGCACAGAGCGCATCAACCAGAGTTGGTAGTCGATGTCAGAAGTGCCCCAGCGAGTGTTTATCAATCGCTTTCGCGCCCCGCTCTTCACTGTAAACAGTTTTTACGTCGTTTTTTTTGCTCTCCGCTCCTTTCTTCCACGTTTTTGCAGACTTGCACATCACTTCCCCCCTCGGTTGCACTTTCTGACCAGTTGTGGTGGAAGTGCGTTCGCGACGACGACGAAGAAGACGAACTGAGTCAACCAATTAAACGCCCCTTTCAGTGTTAACGGCAAGATTGGTGCAGATCGGCGATGAGATACTTCCTTTCCACCCGTTTTGCGAGATGCAATACAAAGGTCAGCTAGTTGCGAAGATCAATGCTCGCGTCTAGACCTATTCTGCACATCGTGTGCGTGCGTGTGTGGGTGATTTGCTCTTGCTCGCCCCGGTTGGCCTTATCTTATCATCACCGTGACCTCGCAAGACTTGCAACGACTTTGTGCCCTTGCTGCTCTGCACTGAGTTCCAAAATATGTCTTCACCATCTATAAAACTACATACACATAAAAAATGGCTGCTGATGACGGAACGTTGTGCTTCGATCTTCTCTCTCTCGCTCGCTCGCTCGTTTCTCGCTCTGCGTGTCAGTCGCTTAATGCTATTGTGGGTGGCCTTCTGGAGCGCGCGCGCGCGCCTCAGAGCTCGGTGCAGCAGGGGGCGTGTTTGAAATGGAGGAGGAACACCACACACACGTGTCCGCTATTCAAATAGTTTCCGTTGAGTTGACGCGGTCTCGTTTCGTGGACGTTCGCACAGTTTCTTGCGTTCTGTTATTGTTAACGATGGCCAGATGACTCTTCGCGTACGTGAGCGGAGCAGTGATTACGGTACTGCCGCGGCGCCTAATGTTCTAATCCCTGAATTATTCAGTCTACGCGCTTTGAGGGTCCAGACACGCCGTGATCAGCATGCAAATCTTTGAAACTCTGCAGTCTCAGTCGCTTCATGATGCACTTTGTTCCTCCTAGAATCGAATTCTTGTTATTCTTGTTATTCATTCCGTGTTGCAAGGTGTATTTTGAAATTGATCACCTGTTGGCAATCACAAATACGAGTTTCAAACGTTCCCGTGCGTGACCACCGAATTACGACTTGTTGAAGAGACTGTTTTGATCAGCAGACTTTGGCGTGCGTTTGTGTATTTGCGGAAGGGTGTGTGTGCATCATGTGATTGGCGTATGACCTGGCAGCGGAGCACAAGTCATCTCCGTTCGCCTCCAGGATCAAACGTACTACCGTAGGATGAGGGGTGACTAGCAGCACCGCCACACGAGCGCTAAGTGATTTTTGAAAGGAATAGAAGCGAAAAGAGCACACAAGTTGCGAGCGGTCAAGAGACATCGCGACAAGA
This sequence comes from Steinernema feltiae, assembly GCA_007213375.1. Lineage (NCBI taxonomy): Eukaryota > Metazoa > Nematoda > Chromadorea > Rhabditida > Steinernematidae > Steinernema > Steinernema feltiae. The sequence continues at coordinate 187,098 of MQUG01000159.1, forward strand.
CGAAGATAGCGATGATGATGATGATGACTGTTCTGATGATTTGATGATAGTCGAGCCCTGCTGATGGTGTTGTTGAGAGGCGCTGCCGAGATGAGGAGAGGGCGTGTTTACCCTTCATAGTTGTGCTCTGTCACATCGACAAGCGAGCGAATGAGAGAAAACCGGATAAATCGATAGTTCAAAAATATTTTTACTCGAGCTCGTCGTCGGGGACGCCAGCAGGCAGGCGTTTTTCTGCAAAAAACAACACCCTCTTCTTTCTCAACTCTCGCGTCGTTGCGTCTTTCTCGCCATGTTGCTTTGTAAATGATCGGCAAAGTCTATTTATAGAATAGCGAGCGAGTAACGGTAGAGCGGATGTATTTTCCAAGTCCATGTCTTTAGATGATGGTCTCACCGTTGTCTGTAATGCCTTGTACGTCGCAAGTGGCTCTGATACTCTCTACCGCTCAAGCCGTCGCGCATCATCAAGGCGAATACCTGAAGATGGAGCCCCTCAGCAACAGTTCCGAGTCCGGCGGCAGTGTCGAGTCTACCTCGCCTCCTGCACAGGTCGCGCCGATTGTTGACCGACCCTCAACATCTACCGTAAGCTACAAATAATCTGTTTTCGTGTACACTAGGATGATTTCCAGGCAAACGTTTCCGAGATCTCGCCGGCTATGGATGCGGCAGCGCACATGATGCCCGTTCCACTCTGTTCCATTTGTGGTGCCGATTCTACCGGCATCCACTTTGGAGTCGAAGCGTGCGCCGCCTGTTCAGCGTTCTTTCGTCGCACAGTTGTCCTCAGCAAAAACTACATTTGCACCAAGGGCGGCCATTGCGCGGTTACCAAAGGTTCGTTCTCATTCTAAGCCCCTCAATCTACCGTCTCCCCGTTCAACGTTCTTCGCAATATATATTTTGTTTGTTTTGTCTCACGTTTGTTGTTTACGACACTCGGCTCGTTTGTGGAGGGACTAGTTGTTTGGTTGGCTGGGCTATCTGTGTGTGTGTGTGTTGTTACGAAAGAGTGAAATTCCCTTCCCCAACCACCAACCAAGCTAAAAATAATCTCAACTCTCCCCTCTCGGTTGTTTTGAATCGTCCCACCGAAAATTCGTAATGTTTTCTGCTTTCGTGTTCCATGATTTTTGGTCGTTTACCCTGGAGCAAAACGGCGGCAGCAGCAGCGTGTATGTGTGTGGTCGTTCGTAGCGCAACGATGTGATGGAGGCAACAAAAACGCTTGCGAACACACAAAGCGAAAAGGACCACACACCACACACGCGCGCGTTCGCTCAATTCCTCTATTCTCGTTTCACTGCAAAACATGCACTTGCGATGACCTTTTGATTTGCGCCTCGTTTCAGACGCTCCCGGATCTCAGAAATGTCGCGCGTGTCGATTCCAGAAATGCAACGCCGTGGGAATGGATCGTTCAGGTAAGTCCTCTTTGTTTTCGAAATCTACCGTAATCTGCAACGCACCGATTTAAACGCATTTATTTGTCACAAAAATCCACTTTGCTAAGTGTAGTCGTCGGTCGTGGAGGAGTGCAAATCGCTCAAAAAGCGCTTAGGGAGAATGGATCGACCGGGCACACAAACAACTCGCATAGACTCTTCCTCTCGCAGAGAATACAAAAGTGCAAAATTCGTGCGACGCAAGTCGATACGACGACGTCGTCGTAGTCGGCAGTGCGGCCGGCGTTCTTGTTTGCCCGAGGGAAATAATTTCGAAATGCACTAGAACTACTGCGGGGATGTGCCGTTTGTCATTGTGAAACAGTTTGAACAGGTGTGATCGATGGATGCACTGAAGTTCTGAGACTGAGAAGCCAAAGGTCGCCCGCCACCCCGCAGCAGTTCCAACTTCCTTGTCGGAGGCATTTTCTCCTCGAAAACAAAACTCACGGAGCGCCTAGGCGCGGAGCAAAGACGAAAACATCAAAATACTCGCGTCGAGTTGTTGACAGAGCTGACGAAGAAGACGCAGAAGTGCAGCTCTAATTGGAGTTTGAGTCGCTTTATTTAGCTCCACGAACAAACCGACTACCGTACTTTACGCGCCGCTAATTCCTAAGCGGTGCTGCTGTGTTTGTTTATCGCGTGAACAGGTGCACCACTAGGTGAAACTACGCGCGCACGCGTCGCTACCGTAATCCCTGATGCGAGAGAGAGCGAGAGAGACGATTGTGTGCGCTGGCATGTTTTCAATCGGAATAATCTGAAATCATGTTTACATGTTGTGTCTTTTCTAAGAACGCGAACGCCGCTTGTTTTGTGGTCAATGTGGGTAATTTACACGATACAGGCTAAATATAGACCCCTTCCCCAGTGAATCATTCCACAATTTCGCTAATCTACATCAATTTGAATCGACTTTCAGCCGTTCAACATCGCAGGGACGCGATCGGTCGATTCTCAACGTTGGTCAAGCGTGAATGCTCTAGTCCGAGTGGTAAATTGCAATCACACGAATACCAAAAGAGCTTCCTGACTGTTTAGGTGGCCTCTTTACCTTTGCCGATCCTTCGCTAACCCCTCCAAGTCCCAAATCGCCTCGTCATGCCTTTCATTATCCCGTGCTCGATGAAGTCATCTACCGTTACAAGGTGCTCAATCAGAAAAGAAAGCTCTTCTACTGCTCAAACTCACTCGGAAGTGTTTTCGATGAGCACTACGAGCTGGTAGGATCGCTTTCGCATCAATCGCATCTGTATTCGTGTCTCCTTTAGCAGCCGAACGAACTGACCGATTTCGGCGAGTGCATGTACCAGCTCTGGCGTATAGAGCCTCGTCTTTGCGTCGATTTCATCTCCTCCAATCGGCATTTGACAAAGCTGCCGCCGGAGGACAAAGTGACGTTGTTCAAGAACTTCGTGTTGATGTTTCAAGCTGTTGAAGAGCCGTTCATCACGTGGACGAGCGGCGGAATTGAGAAAGACTGGTGGATGATGCCTAACAGGTTAGTCCAGCAATTACCGTAATCCAATTGCGTCTCTTTCTCTAGAACGTACATTGTGTTCGAACGCGCCGATCACTACTTCACTCAACCCTCGATGAAAGCGCTGAATTTGGACAAATCCACTGCTGTGAAGTAAGTTGCACTGAGCATCTTTTGCGCGCCTCTTTTTGTAAACAAAACTCTCGTTCCTCCTCGCTGGTCGTGCGTTCTCCTCTCTCGATCTTTAGCCCAAAATTCGGTTTCCATCTGTGTTTTCCACTTGTTTTTTGTTTACGATTTCGTAATATTTTTCTTCAGTATTCTAAACAACCTTCCCTCCCCTTGCACATCGCAATCTCGCTAGAGGGACCAGCTGCATCAGAGAGCAAATTTCATTTTGTATTCAGAATCAAAATACTGCGATCCTTTATAAGAGAGCGCGGGCTACCGTATCCGGGCCCAACGCAGCGCGCACTTTGCAGACATCTGTTTTCGCTCACTCTGATCTCTACTCTTCTTCAGATTGTTTATACCGTCCTTCCAACACGCGATCGACCAAGTCGGTCGTCATATGGCAGCAATGAACATGACAGAAACGGAAATGATCGCGCTCAGCGCTCTTCTGCTTTTTGATCCCAGTAAGTCACTCTCTCTCTCGCTCTCCTCTTACGCCCTCGCTCCTCGGGGGAAAACATCTCATCTGATATAACCATCGCAAAAATGTGTTGTTTAGCGTGTAGCGGTATCTCGCAGCCGTCACGTGATATTCTGCAGAAACTCCGCGATCAACTGTTTAAGGACATTATCAACTATTACGAGAACGAAGACGTCAACGTCGACGAGCCCGAAACACGTTTGGGCAATTTGATCCTGCTCATTTCGGGTGTGAAGGTGCGAGTTTGAGTCCGTTTCCCACGACCCCTTTCAACGATTTGCTTTCAGCTCCACGCTTTAAAAACAAAGGAAAACATGCAATTGCTGAAAATATTTGATCTTGTTCCTCGCGACAAACTCTTCGACGAAATCGTCGGAATCATGTGAGCAACAGCATCATCATCACCGATCTATGGCTTTAAACGGTTGCCGCCCCACTTCTTTCCACGATCTACCAAATCAATCTCACATCACACTGTTTCTCTACCCTCATCAGGCCCTTCACAGAACTCAGTCCCATATACGTTTCACTAACACTCACAGTGCTCAACTAAAACAAAACTTTTAAAATTTAGATTATACAGTACCGTTTAGTCGTAGCTAACAGCAACAGATCACTTTTGCGGGTATTACAGGTGACTTAAGCTCACCTGTGCTCTCTCCTCACTATTGGAACACTCATTATTTGACCCCTGATTGATAATAGTATTTATTTGTTTCTTGTTGTACGCGTTGTTGATTCTATTTTACCTCTCGCCCTGCAATAAAACGTTCATATTCATTCATATTCACTTGTTTTGCTGTGTGCGGACACGTGACGTCGAGGTTTGAGTCGAGAATACAATGTTATTAATGGGTTCCTGAAGTGGAGTTGCTTGTAGCTGCTACAAATCGAATGTATACGATTCAAATTCGATTACGTTCCTGAAAGCGATAACACGAAAAAAACAAATTTGCAAGAAAAAGCCAAGTTGAAAGTGGTTTGACTGGAAAACTGATTAAAAGAAGTACAACTCGATTTGCTGTTTTTCGTGTTGTCCGTGGACATAAGGCACAGACGATAGGGCGGATAGACTGAAAAGACAAAAGATAGTACAAGTTCTCCAATTTTCAACAGCTTCTCAATAGGGCAGTAATAAAAGAACTGCAGAAAGCATTCCATATTGATGCTCAGTGCAAAGATGATGATGAGAGCTCTGCAGAGCACAGCGGAAAAGACCATGTGAACGACAACATTCGTACGGATAGAATCCCTTTATCGCTGAATTTTGAAAACATCATGGAAAATCCAACACCAATTTTCAGTGCTATCGCATCTTCGTCCTTACCTACTGGCTGAAACACTTGACCACAAATGATGTTGTGATGTTCTTATGTTGATCTTGGTTTATTTCTGAAACGAGGCGGACGATTGCAACACAATTGTTTATTGCCCGCAATCACTCAATAGATGCAGCATTCATGTCAGCATCAGTAAAAGCACCGCGCAACAAGAAGAAGATGGAAGAACTTGCGGTTCTTCATTTCTTTTGGACAAATTTGCAAAGCAAATTCAGGTTGTTCTCGGCGTAGGGGTACCAAATGTCTGTAAATAATCGTTATGCTAATTCGAACAAAGAGAATGAGTTCTTGCTCTTTCCGGTGGTCTTGTTGTAAAAGAGATAAGCTCCGCGACATTGACTCGAGTTTCCACAGTAACTTGAAAGGTAGGTTGTATTGAAGTTTGTGTACTCGAGTTTTGAACCGTCAACCCAACTCCATGACGATAGCGATGTTGCAGCGGTTGGTACGTTGAGGACGATTCCAATGTTTACTGAAGCTGAATTAGACAAGGCGAGGCGATTAGCTAAAAGACTGGAATTTGAAGAGCATTGAGTGAACACGACCGACCAATGGCGTTTTCCTCTTCGGCAGAGAGCATCGAGGCAGCGACAGTGAACGGATGGACCTGTTGGCATCCGAATCGCACATTATCTTGAACAATTGCAAACTTCTGCAAGTTTGATTGCCGCTTGCAGTTCATCCCTTCACTTCAACCTACCTTGTATTGAGCTGCATTTACCGTTATGTAGCAACGCACTTCGTCCGTTGTATCGTACCGTATCCATCCAACGGGACACTCTGCAAAACTGCGAAAATGGAGCGCTCAGCGGAAGGCACGAACGTGGAACTGCTTTCGGAGTCGTGGTCTCCACGGTCGTCGGAGGCGCGGTTGGGTTGACTGGGCCATCGTTTCCGTGGCAATACGATAAGAACTGAACAGCGACCTTCAGTTGCGCCTCACATGAGATGTCCTCCAGGCACAGATGTGTCGGTTTAGTGACTGAGCCGTTCTGCGCCACACACAGATCCAGAAGTTTGATGGCTAGCGCTAGTTCACCCTTGCAGCTGCTTTCGTAGCAGATTTCCGAAGACGCCCGAACGATGCATGAAACGCGGCAGCAAATCTTCAAATCAAACCATTGCTAGAAACAACAGAAGAAACAGCTTTCCGGTCATCTGAAAATACAAAATCTGTTGCAAACTGCGGGAAGGAGAAGAAGATTGCGGTTCAGACATGCTGTGCACTGGGTTTATATAATGACACTCGCGAACATATCACGCAGGAATGACAATTGTGATAATAACTTGTTTACGCCCGAGACTGTAGCGATTGTGCTTCCTTGATAACAATGAGTTACCGCATGAAAAATTCACTTTCACACGTATTTGAAAAGTTTATATTGGCAGTTATATACAGTAGCCAACGATACTTGAGGCGTGCGCACAGAATACAGCGACCAAACGAGTGTTAGTTGATGTGAGAGCTCAGAGCTAATTTGGATCATGGTCTAATTTGGTTGTTTTCAGTTAGATTGACGTTCGAAGAAGTAAATCGCTTGCTAGAACATCTTCACTGTGGTCGTGCAGTTCGTCTGTGATGATTTAATCTGCCTTTGTGTTCTGATCTATTCTCTTGTCAACAATTCCATTTCTTTTGCCTTGTTCCCTTATGATAAGGCCGAAATTGCATTGAAACAGCACCGTGTTGATGCGTTCCGGCACACTACAATCTAGCTTCAGAGCACAAAGCAACGATTGGCTGACGGATTGTTAAGAGCGGGAGGTTCGAATACTGATGGACTGCACAAATTGGCACTGAATGACAGGCGAAAGCTCGTAGAATGAATGACCTCTTTAGGCCCATGTTAAACTCTTGACCAGAAAAACGCTCTCTAGTTTGCCTGCCCTCGCGTCTGTTTCCGGTCGTTTCTGTGGCCACAAACGTCTAACATTCACTCTGTTTATCCGCATTCAAATCATTTTAGCATTTCTTCATCATCGTCGTCATCTTCGCTCGACGGTTGGCAAATAGCATATTTGAGAGGTATCACAAAAGCGGTGATGTCATCGGTAGAAGCTTGTCCTCCGCCCGTTAGCGTCCATTTTCCCGTGGCCGTGGGATTTCCTCTCGCCGCTATCACAAGTTCTTGCGCGGCAATTGTGTATTTCAAGTGATCGTCGCTTTCACTGTTCTCCAGAACAGAATTCACAATCTCCTGCACGCGCTCATTCGACAAAACGTCCCAGAGGCCATCGGAACCCATAATCAGAACGTCGCGGTCAGACAACACGTTCAGTGATGATATGTCGAATACTTGTACCTGAATCGATGCTTGAATCTCTGATTTCATCGGAATATTCCTTACTTCAGGCACAGCACTTAGGAACGGTTTAATAGGAATCTTGTCATCCACAGTGATGAGGTGATGATCGCCAAATCCACGACTTACGCCAATCGTGTTCAAGAGACGATACTGAAGCATTCATGTAACCTGGGTCATCTGTCCAGCTATTCTCACCTTCTTCCGTCGCTCGCAGATTAGCGGAGGGAGGATGTCTTGGTCGGTGACCGTCTTCACGGCCCAACCATCCATGTACCAATCTCTGAATAGCACGGAACCCTTGAGGTCCTTCTTGTTCAGATATCGATTGTACTCGAGACGAGAAAAACAACTTCCAATGAGTTCAGGTTGCTTGTAAGCCTAAAGCAGTCGTCTATTCAGCTGCTAGTCCATTTTCCGCTTACCAGAAATTGTAAACGTTTCCTTTCTTCAGCAGGATTAAAATCGGTACTCAACTGCTTCATCCCTTGTGATGTAAGCAGAACAGCGCGGCAATCCCCTGCATTGGCAACGAAGAGCTTGTCCAGCATGACGAGTGCAGTGATAGCAGCGCATCCGCCCGATATGCGCCAATTTTGCTTTTCCGTTTGAATTTGCTCATCCTGAAATGAAGACTTCTGTATTGTGTTTGCAACCAGCCATCCTGCATTGCTTGTACGTACGATTGTTGATGATTGTTAAATATTCAAAATTGATTGGGAACGAGATTGAACAAAATTCGCGGCGCGACGAGGCGAATTTGCGGCGCGGAGAGCAGAATTCGCGAGGCGACAACGCGAATTCGCGCCGCGGCGAGGCGAATTCGCGGCGCGGAGAGCAGAATTCGCGAGGCGGCGATGAAATTCGCGAGGCGACAACGCGAATTCGCGCCGCGGCGAGGCGAATTCGCGGCGCGGAGAGCAGAATTCGCGAGGCGGCGATGAAATTCGCGCCGCGGCGAGGCGAATTCGCGGCGCGGAGAGCAGAATTCGCGAGGCGGCGATGAAATTCGCGCCGCGGCGAGGCGAATTCGCGGCGCGGAGAGCAGAATTCGCGAGGCGGCGATGAAATTCGCGCCGCGGCGAGGCGAATTCGCGGCGCGGAGAGCAGAATTCGCGAGGCGGCGATGAAATTCGCGCCGCGGCGAGGCGAATTCGCGGCGCGGAGAGCAGAATTCGCGAGGCGGCGATGAAATTCGCGCCGCGGCGAGGCGAATTCGCGGCGCGGAGAGCAGAATTCGCGAGGCGGCGATGAAATTCGCGCCGCGGCGAGGCGAATTCGCGGCGCGGAGAGCAGAATTCGCGAGGCGGCGATGAAATTCGCGCCGCGGCTAGGCGAATTCGCGGCGCGGAGAGCAGAATTCGCGAGGCGGCGATGAAATTCGCGCCGCGGCGAGGCGAATTCGCGGCGCGGAGAGCAGAATTCGCGAGGCGGCGATGAAATTCGCGCCGCGGCGAGGCGAATTCGCGGCGCGGAGAGCAGAATTCGCGAGGCGGCGATGAAATTCGCGGCGCGACGAGGCGAATTCGCGGCGCGGAGAGCAGAATTCGCGAGGCGGCGATGAAATTCGCGCCGCGGCTAGGCGAATTCGCGGCGCGGAGAGCAGAATTGGCGAGGCGGCGATGAAATTCGCGCCGCGGCGAGGCGAATTCGCGGCGCGGAGAGCAGAATTCGCGAGGCGGCGATGAAATTCGCGCCGCGGCTAGGCGAATTCGCGGCGCGGAGAGCAGAATTCGCGAGGCGGCGATGAAATTCGCGCCGCGGCGAGGCGAATTCGCGGCGCGGAGAGCAGAATTCGCGAGGCGGCGATGAAATTCGCGGCGCGGCGAATTCGCGGCGCGACGTTAGAATTCGCGGCGCGGAGAGCAGAATTCGCGAGGCGGCGATGAAATTCGCGCCGCGGCGAGGCGAATTCGCGGCGCGGAGAGCAGAATTCGCGAGGCGGCGATGAAATTCGCGCCGCGGCGAGGCGAATTCGCGGCGCGGAGAGCAGAATTCGCGAGGCGGCGATGAAATTCGCGCCGCGGCGAGGCGAATTCGCGGCGCGGAGAGCAGAATTCGCGAGGCGGCGATGAAATTCGCGAGGCGACAACGCGAATTCGCGGCGCGGAGAGCAGAATTCGCGAGGCGGCGATGAAATTCGCGCCGCGGCGAGGCGAATTCGCGGCGCGGAGAGCAGAATTGGCGAGGCGGCGATGAAATTCGCGCCGCGGCGAGGCGAATTCGCGGCGCGGAGAGCAGAATTCGCGAGGCGGCGATGAAATTCGCGCCGCGGCGAGGCGAATTCGCGGCGCGGAGAGCAGAATTGGCGAGGCGGCGATGAAATTCGCGCCGCGGCGAGGCGAATTCGCGGCGCGGAGAGCAGAATTCGCGAGGCGGCGATGAAATTCGCGGCGCGACGAGGCGAATTCGCGGCGCGGAGAGCAGAATTCGCGAGGCGGCGATGAAATTCGCGCCGCGGCTAGGCGAATTCGCGGCGCGGAGAGCAGAATTCGCGAGGCGGCGATGAAATTCGCGCCGCGGCGAGGCGAATTCGCGGCGCGACGAGACGATATCTCACGTCGCCGCGATCATGCGCTTTAATCAAATAAAGAAACAAACCATGTCTAAAAACGCGGCCTCCATTGCTCCAATCACCAGAGTTGATACAGTAACCGGGCATGTTATGGGACATGCTTTCTTTCCACTCAGCGACTCACGCTTGTCGAGTGTGAGAAGCGCTTCCACAACGGATCCAAGGCGATTCTAAATGGTACACAGATTTATGGCAAACACAACACAGAGAACTACCACAATATGCTGCGAGAGATGATAGGAAGCCATTAGAGCTGCACCGCTTCCGGCGTGACCATCGAAAATTCCAAAAAATGCGGCTTCGGCGTACGGAGGCGAGTCGGACTCGTCGCTGCTCTGTAGAACGCATCGCTGAGTTTAAGACGCGAAAAGGGACTTACCACATTATCAGCTATTAAGAGAGGTTCGTCGAGAGGTCGGCGTCCGTTCGCATTTATCGGCTTCTTCTCGTCAGTTAGATCGACCGCCTCCACTGCATTGTAGCCATGTTGAATGATGCGCAAGCGTTTCGCAGCGGCCATATCCTCGTTTTTTGGAGTTTTCCCTAACAACCAAGTTCTATTCTCTGAATTTACAAGAATTGCGGCTTACCTGCGTTAATCACTTCAGCGTAGCCACAATAAGCCGGCATTTTGGTCGGGAATTTCGGGCATAGAACAGGTCGGACCGACTGGTCACTCGACAGCTCGTTCTCCTCTTCGGAAAAATACAAAAATTCAGGACGCGCGTACTTGTGTCGGTCCTGTTCGTTCACGCCGACAACTGCAATCAAATTCCTCCTACAAACAATTAGAAATTGCAATTACCTGGCAACAATGCAGCCATAAAGCTCGATTCCGTCATATCGACTACCATTCCTAGTCTCTGCACATGCTGCTCGGCTGCGTTCTCGTTTGAGGTCCTTCGCAGTGTGGTGACCGACTTCACTTTGGCCAAGACGTCCATTGTAGGTGGGTTCGGGGACAAATTCGTACCTAAGACACCCAGGTCGTGGATCTAGTGGCCATATCGATTGAAACAACGCGTAATTTACTGGACGCGCCTAAAGCTCGAGACCGGCAACGACGAAATAGGAAAAGAGAAGGCAGAAAATCAATAGACATATATCTTTTAGTCCTAGGGCCGCGCAGTTCCGACTCAAGCAGAAGGATGACGGTCATTGCGGAAAGAGCCTCGGAAAGCAATAACAATAAGACGGAATGAGTATTAATTCCTGATTAATTCTGGAATCGCGTGAAAAACAGTGAATTATAGATCATTTCGCTGTGTTTTCTGCGAAAAATGACGCCGTGGACACTTTGTTTTGACAAATTAAGACGCCGTTCATCAACAGAACACGAAAATTGCAATTCCTCACCTCTACGAGACGATGAACGAACTGGAACTGGTTGGGTTCATTGTTGACAAACACTCTATTGAAATGAATATACTGATTTGAGGCAGAGGATACAAGTTGAAAGCATTAAATTAACTGATTCCATGCATTTACCGCTTTTCCATCAAAAGCAATGCTCGTTACCATGTTAGTACTAAACCGAGTATTGCTGAACTCATTGAACATGTCACAATCAATCTCGAAGCTCTTAATTCAGTCAGAACAAAGCTCCAACAGTAATATGAGCATCTCATGCAGACAAGCAAGCGCAAGCAGACAAGCAAGCGAGAGACCCACCCAGACATTCGCCAAATGTGCTGCCTGGAACCGACATAGCCCGGAAGCCACTGTTGCGCGTTTATTTTTGCGACAAGACAAGTCTCACAATCATATAAATACAGTAGATACATAATCTAAGCTCTCCGACTCGATAGACAACCCTTAGGAGTGAAGACAGGGCGCGATATCATCAGGATAACCAGTGTCTCCGATAACAAGAAAAACAGAATAAATTAAGAAATTTGTGTTGTTGCGTGAAGTTGAGCCTGCGCTTGGTAGTGAATCTGTTGCAGCTGTAGAATGTTCTGCTTGAGGGTTTCGATTTCGAGCCTCAGTCGCTGATTCTCGATTTCGAGAAATTTCATCGCTCTCTCCCGTTCGTCTTCCTTCTTTCGTCGCATTTCGCGCGATTTCTTCGCCGACTCGTTGTTGCGATGCCGTCGAGCGAAGTAAGCCTGAAAAAGTTAGCTTTTGGCCTTGAAAACTGCTCGTTACCTGATCTTTCTGCTCCTCGGGAATCGGCTTTGGCTTCTTTTTCCTCGAAGACGTCGACGAATTTGGCGACGAAGTGATCGACGGAGGTGAGAACGGGAAATTCATGGAGGTGTTCAGTTGTGCCAGCGCTGAGAGCTGATGCGCGTTGCCGAATGAGGCCATTTGGAACTGAATGCGGTTTTCTACAGTCAGTCGAACAGCAGACAAAGCACTTACCGCAGAATCAGAGCCAAGCGTTGAATTGTGTGAGGGCGGATAGTTGCTGCCAGATCCGTAGAAGTGGTCGAATCCGGGCCAGCACATCTGCATCGCCTTAAACTGATTATCACTTCCGTTGTAGCAGTTCTCCGCACTTTGCACCTCGGCGGCCATCGCACCTGAATACAAAAGTCACAGTTTCCACGAGTAAAGTGCGAATTCGCACACAGAAAGAAGCAAAGTTCGCACGACGAGAAGCGACGAAGATGGGTTACCTAATGGCAAATGAGGACACGATTGTAATTGTGGACTCGCGCCCGCGTTTGCATCAGATCAAACGACCCGACCCTTGACCTGATGGGGCGGCGCAGTCTTTCATTATGCAAGAGCTAGCGCGTAAACAGCGCCTCTCTGCTTGACGCTTTTTTATGGACATAAGGAGAGTGGCCGATAGACGCAGTCGATCATTAAGCGACGTCTTCGGACAGTCGGCTTCGCTCTGAAAAGTGCGAATCAGGATGCAAACGCCTAAACCACGAATTCAAATGACACGTTCTCGATTACCTGCGCTTCCCAAAGATGCCCTTTTCGTCGTCGTTGGTCAGTGATACCTGTTGCGTGACCTCAGTGGCGGCGAGTTGCGCAACAACTCCATCCAGGAAGTAGCTTCCTTTGGAGATGCCGACACAAACGACCGTTTCCGCATCTTGCATCTCGATTAGGCTCCTTGTGCATAGGTGTTCGCCACGATTCTCATGCAAATCCGATCGTTGACAAAGAGCCTACGCAAAAGGAACCTTCCGATGTGGGGTGCGGGAGAGGAACTAGGGACGGTGCGGCCGAGGGCGACGACAAATGGATGGCGACAGTGCCAAATGGCGCTGCTGTAGTCACTTGTAAGTGGCGACAGTCCAATCCGGTCGACGAGCAAACAAAACTTCAGGCGTTCATAGCGCCTCGACCACTCCCCGAATCAATGCCATTTGTGAAGAGACTTCTTTGAATTATTGTGAGCAAACAGCGCAAGGGCGACCAGGCCTAATATGTACTTGTAGGGTGTCAGCGACACCGTACTGCCCATCTCGGAAACGCAAATAAAGACACTTACCATAATGGAGTTCAATTAGAAGGTTTTTTTCTTCATTTTCAATGCTAATTGACGAAAGGACATGTGCTTTCTCTCGCTCGACATGGCAGATTCTGATTTGCTTTAAATAAGCCGATTTTAATTAGTTTACTGTCTGTTAGGATCAGTTTGCTCGATGATGCGAACATCGTCCTCGATTGAGTGCCATCCTTTGCAGTTAAATTGTCCGATCCACTGCTGGAGCTTCTCTGTGACGGAATTGGTTGTTCACAATGCAGTTGACACGACGCGTTCAGCTCTCCTCGCTAACCCTTTCCACAAAATGGTTTTTTAAGGTTAATTGCTGCATTACTCTTTACTTAACGCAGCTTGGCTTTGCTGGATTATCGCTGCATAATCCGTTTTTGATTAGTTTACCGTCTGGTCTTCAAAGTTGATTCATAGAATGAACGTTCAGAATTGGCATTTTGCCAGAGAATGAATGTCGATCATTGGTTGATTGGCCGCATATGACTATAAATGAGACCCGAGCGAATCCAGGATGAAGACGATTGTCTGTATTCGACAGATGAAACAGAGCGCTTCAGAAATCGTGGTGTCAGTGGTGAAAAGCAATCCAAAATGGACGCAAAACAACGTTTACTGACCCTCTTCATTGTTTTGACTGATCTTCAAACTCATCCACCATGTTCGTTTGCATGCTGACCGAGAGAGCCAATTGGAAATCGACAGATTCGGTTTGAAGTGTGTACATGCGATGCCCTTAGACTGTTCCTTGCCAGCCTAGCCTGCACTACCGACTCAAAACAAGCCGTCATCAAAGTAATCACACCGTCATACGGTGACCGTGCAACAGAAAATATGAGCTTTACTTCAATTACGATTACAATGACATACAGAAGAAGAAGATCTTGCTGCACAATGAAAGTTGAAATGAAGAAAGAGGGAACTAATGCTAATTAAATTCACGATTCAAGAGAAGAAGACAAACACCGAGGAGCGACACGTTTACAACCCTGTATTCGTGACAACGCAGTGCGATACGAGAAGGTGCTTAGAGTTCGAAGTAGTTCGAAGTAACATCATCGAACATCATCGACTCGTCCTCGTCGTCGTCCTCCTCCTCGTCGTCATCGTCGTCGTCGGAGCTCTCCTCCTCGTCCTCCATGAGTTCATCGTCGTCCTCGAGAAGGTCAAATCCTTCGAAGACTTCAATTTCCTTGTCGGACATAACGGCGCCGGATTCGCCCTCGTCGACGGCTTCTCCAACATCCATTCCTTCGTGAGCTTCGACTTCAAGGCGGGCCGCCTGGTTACGGTTGTATTCCTCCATTTCGTGCGCATCGAGTGCATCGGCCAACTTCTTCACCATTTTCTTCAGAATGTAGGATTCACGAAGACTCTCCGATCGTTTGAAGTTCCTGAGCTTGTTCTTAGCCTGGCTCAGCAGGTACATCAAGCCGATGTGGATCGAGTTTCGGAGCTGCTCCTCATCAAAATCGGCCGGGATTTCGAACGGATTACCCATCTGCTCCGCAGAGGGCTCGACCATGGCCGGCTCCTTCATTACAGGCTCGAGAACAATCACCTCGTTATCAACCATCTGGAATACATCAAGAATACAGTATATAAACAAAACGGCGCACGATTGCACGACTCGACGCGAACTCCACAAGCGAAACTATTGCGCGTCATCTTCTGTTCAAGCACGGTATGGAACAGGAGGGCGCAGTCATTGTTGCAGGGGATTTGGCACGAAAACGATGATCTATCCGCTAATGCACATCCTAGCCGCAATCAACATTGACGATGAATCGACAAATTCCCCATTTGTCACGAAGTCGCGCATTTCTCGCAAAAGTGCGTCGTGAATTCCGAGTTGGCAACTGTCAACAAGCTTCTGTCGCATGCGGGGATGGCAGCGCCTGGCAGAAAGCGATCATGTTGACGTTCCCACAGTCGCCGCAATGAAAAGCCATAAAGAGTACGGTGCATCCGTCGGCCAGCCGCCGTCAACACGGCTATTTTGAAGAAGGGCGGAGATGCCGATCGTTCCCTTCGATCGACTATTGAATATTCAAATATCGCCGGTTTGAGTAATGGCCGCGATACAAAAGCGGCGCTGGCAACAGCGTATGCATTAGCATGTGAAATAGGAGAAAGACGAGGAGGATCGACGCGCGCCGGCCGTTATCGTCCGAATTGTATTCGCGGGTTACGGTATTGCGTCGCTCAAGGGAGAAACAGCAAAGTCTGGCGCAGTCTGTTGAGTCGCAGCGGAAGCCATTTGTGCTAAAACGGGTGAAAGACGCTAATTGGTAGCAGCGGAGGCTTTTTCCGGTGATAGTATGATCGCGTGTCTCCGGGGCGATACCTTTCTTCCCCTCCAGCGGACACACAACCGGCACGTACGCATTAGTACACAGAACAAAGAGAAATGGAGCCTGCAGTGCTGGAGGGTCAATGCGCGGCTTGAGGCTATTAGCATATGTGTGGTACGGTAGCTTTAGGCGTAATCTCCTGCTCCCCTCACCTCTGGCTCTCAATTTGTGAAGCAGCACGGAACAAGGTAGCGAAGAAGAGAGGATGGAGGAAAATCTGATATTGCGGCTTTTACTTAAAAGTGCATTTTCGAGTTGTCTCAAAGCCACTTGTTCGGGAGATTCACTCGACTCGTGTCTCTCAATTAGCGCTCAACTCAAAACGTTTTTGAGCCTAGAACAGAACGCTGAGGAGGCAGTTGCGGGCATACAATTGCGAGCGATGTGATAGTGAACAGTGAAAGCTGCGCGTCTGTTGCTGAGGGGAGACGATCGGAGGGTCACCGCTGGCTGGCTGGACGTTGGAAGGAATTATGAGGGCGCACGCAACACTTTCCTCCCACCGGCACCCGATGTACGCGCAACACGTACAACGCCTCTCTTCGGTATTAGCCGTCTCGTTCATCGTACCGCCAAACATCAGCTTTAAGCGCCTCTACTCACTTCCTATTAGAAAACAGCTTCCTATTTATAAAGCGCCGTGGCACCAGCAATCGTGGGAATACAACGCTGAGACTATAAAACGGTTCTGAATACACAAATGACGCTGCGTTCGGTTGACTCCGGCGCGTCTGTACCTGCGCCCCCCGCGGCAGCCATCAAATCTTTATTTTCAATAGGAATGCGAGTGCGGCGCGGAGGAGATGATACCAAACGGTATTCACGGAGGCAGCTGCGCGTGTTGTTGTTGCCTAATATGTAATCCGCTTCTTCCGCTGTAAAATTCTATTTCAATCGATTATAAGAACGCTTCGGGGGATGGGGGTCAGAGAAACGAAAGCGGCGTGCGTACGGTAGCGCCGATCATCGAGGAGGAGAAAGAAGAGTGCGCGTCGCTTTCCACGGGATTCCGTGAATGAGTCGCGCACGTGCCGCCGTGCCAGGCGAAAACGACATCTTGCTACGAGAGCAAGTTAATACCTATCTACGTGTTTCGCTCATTAACGGCGGAACGGCAGCCGCAATCGGCCAGACGTAGTCGACAAGAAGCGTTTTTTCATCAAGCGGAGTCATTTAGTTTGAGCGCGCGAGGGGGATTATCTTTCATTAAAATAAGGTGAGCGCTGCGCGTGTTGTTGTCTAATATGCATCCGCTTCTTCTATGTGAAACTCTTTTAATCGATTATTTCAATGAGAGCGGGAGAGCTGGCAAAACAAGGTGATGAGGCATGCGCGAGATAAGCCAGCGTGGTGGAGAAATGGGTGAAAGGTGTAGATGGCGAGTCTCAATGAGGAAATTGCAAATACACACATTTCGACGTTGTTTATCTCGCGCAGGAGACTAGATCCACAAACGTTCGTTTTCCTTAAATCCTAGCAGCAGAGAAGAGGGGTGACTATCGCAAGCAGCAGAGAAGAGAAGCGGACTATCGTACACCTATCGACAAAGCTCCACAATTCCCTATTGTTATGCTAAGGGAAGCAAAAGTGAGCTGATTAATTCAGACCATCCTGGCAGCGTACCAGCAGCATCCACTCAACGCTCAAGCGATGACTGAAATGGCAAACCGTCGCTGGCGAACAGGCGTTACTGAGATCGCCGACGCTGGGAGCAGTGAAAAGCTCCACCTCTGATCACCGGAGATTGGCTGCGCTTTCCCCGTCCGACGGCGATCGCCGCTGCAAACGACGCTCTCGGGAACTTTCCGATTACCGTAGTAGGCGCGCGCAGAGAAAGAAAAAACTTTTGTCGGTCGGCTTTGCAGACGCGCGATCGCTACGATGCCCGGCCAGACGAAGTTTGCGACGCAAGAGAGGAAATAAAGGACAATCAACCGAGAGGAGCGTGATATACGAAGGTGGTGCCAGCGCGGTGACTCCGCCTGATAGTGCAGACGGCAAGCGTGCACTTGCTGCATTCGACGCTCGTTTCAGTGGAGCAACAGATCACCGCTAGAGGAGTCCGTCTTGCTGCCTGCTCGGAATAGGAAAGGTTCGAGCGGTGAGCCGCTACGTTGAACTGCCTGAACGTGTTGCACGATCCGACAACTCGCTTTTGGGCAGCTGCATGATAGCGTACCTCGATGCGTTGATTTTTTCTCCTCCGTCCTCGTTCAAGTTATCTCAACTGCGAGCGGCACGCTTGCATCTACTGAACAAAGGTGCAGCTGGCCCGTGCGATC
Organism: Steinernema feltiae; assembly: GCA_007213375.1. Classification (NCBI taxonomy): domain Eukaryota; kingdom Metazoa; phylum Nematoda; class Chromadorea; order Rhabditida; family Steinernematidae; genus Steinernema; species Steinernema feltiae. Next base: position 204,998 of record MQUG01000159.1, read on the forward strand.
GCGCGATAGGGAAGATAAGGAAAATGCCGATATTGTCCGCTGCTGCTGACTGCGCACGCCACAATCCCACAGTTGCCATATGCAGCCCGCTGACACAGAGACGTTGCCGTCAGCGTCGCTGATCGGCTCGCTCACTCGCTTCCATTCTCCGATCCGCTCTTGTCAGTGACGCAGCGATCCCCAAGTGAAGTCATCTCTACTTTCCGCGCTGCTTTGTCATTCGCATTTGCATTCGTGAATGTTCGGAATGGACAGCAATGAATCCTCGTTTCCTATTATTGACGGCTTACTGTACAAGTGACGATGGAGGACGGTAAATGAGGATGAATAGTTCGCAGCGCCACCTATTGCAACGGAAAGCACATCGTGTGGTGTACCTCGTTGTCTCGTCGGATCAGCGCCGATAGCTGCGTGTTTACGTACAAGGCACATTTCTTTCCTCCACCGATCGAGTGAGATGGTGCTTTCCTCGCGTATTCACCCAACAGTACCGGCGCCGATTGGTACCTGAGCGCGCGTCGTCTGTTCCATCGTTCGAGCAGCTTCCATTTTGATTGTGGCACGGGTTGGTGCGTGCGATCCCTGCGCTGTAGAACGCATTCGGATTGGAAAAGCGTCTTCTTCTTCTTTTCCTGAAGAATGCGTACTGCTGGGGGAAGACCGCAATGCTTCCGAATTCGTTGCTCAAATTCGCGCGGATCGTGGTGGATACCGCTGCTGGCGCGTTCTGGTTGCAGTCGGGGGCATTTCCACGAGTTTGGAGTCCAAGCAGATGTTCACGATTCTAGCTACTTTCCTTGTGGGCAGGCTATTCTGGGGCTGATTGCTGCTGTCTATTCTCACAAAGCTGTAATGCACCCTACAGCACACCTACACCTATGCACAATGGACGCAATCGTGACCGCAAAGCACTCCCGGCAGTATTCTGGGAGTGGAAACTGTAAAATTCGTCTGCGAGCAGCTTTCGAAAAGCTTTTGCAATCGAAAATAGCATCATTACGGTTACAAGTTGACGGTAGGGCGTTGCGCACGACGCCTTTCCTCCCTGGAAAGACCTATTTTTGTCTGTTTGTCTGCGCGCTTTGAATCAAAAACATGTTTCCTACCGTAGAGAAGAATGGACGGAAAGTTCGCGAAGGAAAGGAGCGGCAGAGGAGCGCACATCAAAACAAGTAAAAGATGAAATGCAGGTGCCATCAGCGCCGAGCCTCTTTTGCTCACACGCAGCCTCCCTCTCACATGATCTGTTCGGCTTTCTCTTCACTCGCAGCCGCCTGTGGACATGTGCAATCTCAGTGTATGCGTGAAACCAACGGCTGGCTGAGGTGTGTGTGCGTGTTGCTCTCCCTCGTGAGTTGTCTAACGATTCTGGCGAATGAGTTGCTGGCCAACGACCAATGAAACACAGGTGCTTCGCGCTCAACTCAAACCCGCAAATTACTCCCGAAATAGCGCTTGCGCGAGCGTATATCGCACACACAAGCGGCTGATTACGGTAGCGTCGCAGTGTCACACGCGCATTATGGGGATGACGGCGATGTGCAACCGCTATGAGTAAAGTTTCACAGAAAAAGACGCGCAAAGGATAGAAACGAGAATAAAGCAGTCTGTGGGACTGATGCGGTTGCTTACTCAAAGTTGACCCATTTTGCATTGCCGCCTTCGGTCTCATGTCCTTCATCGTTCAGCTGAAGACAATTCCAATGTTGAAGCAGCCGGCCAGTCCTCATGCCACCAGGATGGTTGTCCTCTCTACCACAGCGTTTGATGTATTTGCCACGCAATTGTGCGATTATTTGTGCGCACAGTGGGCAAGCGGTCAACCGGAGCACAATACGTCGAGCCACGTAAGAGCAAAAGAAGGGCAGCGTGCGAGACTCGAATTTCACATTTCAGGTTATGCGAATCTACGTGAAAGCGATCCAAGAGGAGGTGGTGCTGTTGTTGGGAACGAATGAACAAGAGAATGACTTGGTTCTCAATGTGCTCCCGCATCTCTTTGAAAACGAAAAAATGGATCGTTCTGCGCCGCTGACTTTCATTGTCTCAAAGGTGGATATGCCTTGGCGTCACATCTACGATAAATTGAACAAAATAGTAAGTGTATTCTGTTCGTTAGCGGTTGAAAGATGAAAGAGAAAACAAGAGTTTGTTGCTCTTGGTTTTCGTCGTTTACGGCAACGCTCGACGAGCGAGCGTTGCCGTAATTGGTATTTTCTACTCAGACGTAGAGATTAGGCGTTCACGACTGCTCTTCCGTTGCCTCCAGTCAGCACAGAATCGCGTGAAAACGGTGTTTTTCAATTACAAGAGTGCAATTTCAGAGAACGCAGTACAAGTTGACCGGCCGCTTGCACCTCATCGCCGGAGACGAAGGTTCTGAAACAGTGCCGCGCGCAATCAACCTCGCCACCGTCGATTTCTTGGATAGAGCAGAAGCTGCTATTGATTTCCTGAACAAAAATGTGGAAGAAGCGCGGATGTCGTTGTTCGCAGTCGAAGACAACATTACCCCGCTGCTCATGAAAACAGTCGATCGTATCTGCCGGCATTTTCAGCCAGCGCATCAAGTAATCGAGCTGACCGAACAACTGGATGATGAACTCGTTGTCAAGAGTATTCAAAACAAGGTACGAAGCGCTCTGTGCAGCATTCACAGCAGTAATCATTTCCTTTCTAGACAACGATCTTGTTTGTGTCCTCGGTCGTAGAATCCACCTCGCACCTCTGTCGTCAGCTCAACCATTTGGGCGCAAAGAAGATTGTTCTTATTCAACTGTCGCAGAGCCGGAGTGCTGCCCGCTCCTTCCACATCGTCCAGACTCTTTTTAACAGTGCTATTGATTTGTTTGCTCGGCTCACGCTCCAGCCCGTACGTGTCACGTACCACAATCAGCACAATTTAGTAAGGGCTTAGCTGAGCTGCAGGACTTGCTGATCTGTTCATTTCAGGTCCTTGATGTCACCGCTCAAGCGGGCGAGAAGATTCTCAAGGGCCAACTTAAGCGACGCGAGCATCTGACCTTCTTTAAGTAAGCTTCATCTTGAGCGTTCGGATTTGATTTTTCGTCGTTTAGGAAAAACTGGACGAGGGTTTAATGGATCAATCGTTGATTCCGGCGTTTCTCATTCTTAATATCAGCTTTCATCTTATTTTTTTAATGCAAAATTGCTTCCAAACAGCATGTTCAAGCTGAGAATTTCTTTTGCACACGTTGATCAGTAATGCTCGGATTTTTGCGCTCAAATACCGCCTTCTTTCCTTGGTTTCTCTACGTAACTTGTCTTTCACAATTTCCCGTTGAAACTTGAGCTTTATGCATTCATCCCCTCGCCTTCAGTTGAATTTGTTCTCTTCTTTCTGTCCTCCCACTGCTGATAATCACTAATCGGTACACTAATCGTAGTTATAAACAACAAAACTGATTCATTCAACCGCGTGGCACTGTCCCGAAGGCGATTTTCGTGAAATTTGCTCACACAAACCGTCTGTTCAGCAGTCTTTGCATTCAATTCGCTTCCATATAGAACCAAATTCCGTCAACGTCAGCAGTTCGAGGTTTCCTTCCTCTTCGCTGTCCGCTGAAACCTATCGACAGCGAATTTAAGACCTTTATCACACGTTGTAAAAAATGAAACTGTCGACTCGCAAACGTTATCAGTCGCCAACTTGCGGCGCTCCATGCAACACAAATAGAGTTGCCGTTCACTATCGTCCCGACATCGTTTACGCGTGGCGATCCTCGATGGAGCCCAACGCATTTTCCGCTCTCCGATTGCCGCCTCCGTCGTTGCTAAGGTGACCTTCTGGCATATGTATACACTAGCGTGTGCAGCAACGTTATTGTTCAGGCCTTGTACAGCAGCAGCATGCACTCTGCGCCGAGAATTCTGGATCACCGTCGAACGAACCCGTCATCGTCCGATTACGGAGGTTATTTGCATATAACGAATCAATCGACAGCTCATCCCGGCGCCAGTTCGTTGAGTGGATGCCTCCTCTTCCTCCTCCTCCTCCTCCTCCTCGTCGACCAACGCGACTAGTGGAGTGGTGCGGTCACACAGAGGAGGGAGATCACTATCGCCATCTATAGAGATCGGTTGGTTTTCATTTTCATCATCATCATCATGTAGACTTGAATTTACACGCCCCTGCTAGACAATTCAATTCACTCTCGCCGCGATCTCGCGCGTTCGCTCTCTCTATCCTCTGTAGTCCGCTGGGGGCAAAAAGCGGTGACAAGTTGTGAGAAGTGGTTTAACTAATCGTTTAATCTTCTATTGCTCTCAAACACAGCGCAACCAGAGATTAATCGTCAAACTCGCCGAAACCCGCGTTGCATTTGCATTTTGTTGAGGAGGTCGTTTGCGGTTTGCCGGGACAAAGGTCCTCCGTTCGCCTGACTAGACGTGTAAGGCGAGAGGAACGATGACGACGACGTCCAATCCATCGAGATGCCGCCGATCGTGTTATGACCGCGCGTCGACGAAAGCGGTCACAACGTGCCATCTCCGACAATGACGCTCCGCTGCTGTTATTGTTCACAGGACGCCGTCGTCGTTTGAGTTGCGTTGCCGTCGAAATCGCAGAATCGCGGAGGTCGCGATCATCGCGTTTTCAGTTAGGCCGCGGTGCTCTGTTCTCGCTGTTTCTAGTCGCTGCGTCCGTCGCTCTGATTCGCCCGTTTCGATTCCGTTTTTTCAACATTTTCCATTCAATGTCGACGTCTGACAACGCAGACGTCGTCTCGGCCGAGTGCGTGTGTTGAATGTGGAAGTGCGAGTGTCGACACTTGAGTAGACGTCGGCTCGTTGCAGCCAGTGCTCGTCTCGCCCGCTCTATGCAGACAGGGTTGCGCCTTCCTTGTAGCCCCGCTGCTCTCGACGCGACAACGTTTGCAGCCTCGATACGATATTCCGATCTCTCCGTCCGACGTACGTTCGGTCTTATCCAATTGAGATGCGTCGCTACCGCTACTAGTGGGAGAGAGAAAGAGCAAAGTGCGAACTGTGGTCGACGCTCGAGGCAAACGAGAGAGAGAGAACCTCTGCAAGACTGTTTGAGTAACTGCCGATCTTCGTGCTTTCTTCACTCGTTCAGAGAAACTGCGGACCTCCGAGGCGCTCGCTGGTGGTCGCCGGCGCGATAGGCAGGCGCAGACAACAGGCAGACAGGCTGGCAGTCTATGCAATCGCCGCGACGCACGCGCGCACGCGGCGGCCTCAGTGGTGGGTGAAGGATGAATTAAGTTCTCCCTCTCAGAGATGGGCAGCTGCGGCGCGCTGTAGGGTAAGCTTGGATCTTAGAGCCATTGCTGCTGCTGCTTCTGCTGCTGCTGCCTGCAGTCCTTGGCGTTGCCGCAGGCACCGCCACTTAGTCCCCGACCCTGCTGCCCCCACACAAACTGGTTGCTTAGCCTGCTCCTTCGCAGGATCCTGTGCATCAACAATTGCACGTCCCGCTTCCGAATCATCGTTGATTTCCATTCGTCCCAATAGCCACAGCACAACTTCCTTCCATTAATGCGATCTTTCGTTTCAGGGTACTTTTTAGATAGTCAAGATCGGCTTTTGTAATTCCTTTCTTATTATTTATTAATTTTCGGCTGTCTTTATATTCTCCCCGTGTCTCTTCTAAATTAACTCTTCTAAATCAACCGCTTTTCTACAACAACGTAAGTGCAAGACGCGGTCATCAGGAGCGTCATTTCCGGCTTTTCAGCTTCTCTAATAATGGATAGTCAACAAGAAAACCAAATCTCGCAGGAAGTGAAAGTGAACGGAAACGCTGAAAACTCGCCTGTTGCTAACGTCATCAGCAGCAACAACAACAACAACAACGGCGAGTCGAATCAGAAGGGAAACGAAGACCGCAAGATCTTCGTCGGAGGAATCGCCTACGACGTGACCAACGACGATCTCACGCAGCACTTCTCTACCTTCGGCGAAGTCACACAAGCGCAAGTGAAGTACGACCGCATCACCGGAAGATCGCGCGGTTTCGCGTTCGTTGAGTTTGCCACCGGCGAGGGATGCAAGCTGGCGCTGGTGGAGCGCGATCAGACCATCAAGAACAAAACGGTCGAAGTGAAGCCGGCGAAGTCGCGCGAAAACAAGAAGGTCTTCGTTGGTGGATTGCCCGCTGACTTCCCAGGTAAGCCAGCGATCGGGCAGCAATCGAGTAATGATGTTGAATTTGCAGAAGAGGACCTCCGCGCTCACTTTGAAGTCTACGGAAAGGTCGAAGACATCGAGTGGCCCTTCGACAAGCAGACCAAAACGAAGCGCAACTTTGCGTTCATCGTGTTCGAAGAGGAAGATGCCGCCGACAAGGCGTCCAGCATCGCCAAGCAGACTTTCGGAGCTCGCGACGTACGGATCACATTCCGCAAAGCAATGTTCTCATCAATCGGTTTCAGTGCGACGTGAAGAAAGCCGTTCCGCAAGGAAAACGCAACGGAATGCGTCTTGCCGGCAACATGCGCACTCCATTCGCTGGCGGGCGTCCCGGTATGCCCGGAGCCGCCGCTAACGGATGGTTTGGTGGTGCCGCGTGGAACCAACCCGGCTCCATCCCGTACATGCCATCGAACGGTCACTGGCCCGAATGGTACCAGAGCCAGAACAACTTCTACCCCAGTGGCGGACATCATTTCGGCGGCTACAACGGTGTGACAGGTAATTTGGAGCTTCGCCTTTAACTCATCAACCGTGTCCTCTCTTTTAGATGCTAGCAAAAGTCAGTTTAACTCAATTATGATCGATGCTCAGTGCCTTCGTAACGAATTTTCTCGCATTAACGATCGTAAACAAAATTTCGCTTGCGATATTAGGTTTTAGCACGTCAACTCGTGTTCTAATAGCGCAAATTGCTCCAATTACCCATCGCTAGGTGCTCTAATTTGTGTCGATAGTGCATTTCCGGGTGTGACGATAGGAAATCCTGCAAAAACACCTTCTGACGTCAACGGCACAAACTGATTCCTCGCTGTTTTCAGGCAACGGATTCGAGACGTACTCGCAGAACGGAACCTCCGCTCGACCAACCAACACCCAAAGATTCCCGCAGGCCGCAGCGCAGCAATTCTGAAGAGTTGCGCACGTTGGCGACCATTAGCGGCATCAGAGTTTCTTTGACTTATCTTAAATTTACCCTTGACTGTGGTGTATTGAAAACTTCTCATCTCGTAGTATACACGTATGTTGCAATGCTTAATTTCTCCTCTTCCTCCTCCTCCTCTCCCTAAGTTGATCGTCGTCCACATCCCCTCCGATCCCCGTTTTTCTCATTGTCAACCTACTGTTCTTCTCCTCTTCTTTGTATTAACGGCAACACTGACGTCGTCACTAGTCGTTTCCAGAATCGTTCAAAGCATCAAAAACGCACGCCGTCTTCATTGTTGCGAAGAGGTCTGTGCTCTCTAGGTCTGCAACTCTTTTTCCACTATCCTAAGTTTGCCTTGTTTTTGGTCTGTTTTTCGTATTTCTCCGTGGTTTAACCGAAGTGTGAACGGGTGACAAGTTGCGTACTGGGTGTTCCTGTGCATTGCACTTTGCTGTCTTCTCCCTCTCTCCTCTCCCTCTCTGTCTTCCTTCTTCTTCAATCCGTCCTCCAAGATAGTGAAATCGGTGCGCGGTCTCATTATTTGGTCTCTGTTGAGGGGTCCTAGGCCTGTAGGCTCCCAAGTTATCAACACAAAATATGGGTAGCCTATCGCGTGTTCTTGACGTGTGTGTTCTCTTATTCTCTCTCTCTCTCTCCTTAAGATCACCCAACTTTTGTAAGGGCTGGATTTGCTCCCTCTTTGTCTTCGAGACTAACAACAGCCTTCACAACTCCAACGTACTCTGAGTGTATCTACAATTGCCGAGTTTTCTCTGCCGCCATCTCCCCCTCTCTCCCTCTCCCTCTCTCTCTCCCTCTCCGTCTCGATTCCCGTCGTCAATAACCAAATTAATTCTGCTCCTCCACTGGTAAATCTGCTCCTCTTGTGAATTGTTTCTCGCGTAGCTCGATTTGTAAAATCTGGCCTTTGTTGTAACTGCGGCGCAACCAGCTCGGCAACCTAATAAGCGTTGTTGTGGCCCTATTGCAAAATGAGTTGGATAAATTGATAAGTTATTACATCCTTGTGACGACCGTGACCCGAATCGAGTTTGGTTGCGTGGAAAAAACGTTTCAAACCGTCCTTGAACTGCACTCCGTGCGATTCCGTAGTCGGAGGAATCGCAGAGAAAAACGACGAATAACGCCCGCCAGACGTCAAAAAAGAGAGGATTCAATGACACAGGTGGTCGATAGGGAAGCCGCACAGCTGCTGATATGAAAGAGATGAGCAGTTGACGATGTTTTGATGTATGTTCTGCTGAGAAGACAATAAAAATAAGAGGCGTTGATGTTTTCCGCGGTGCAAGATGCTCTATGTTGATTGATTCTTACACTTCTTACCGTGAGGCACACGAAAAGAATGAATGAGGCACACATTCCAGGCCTTAATCACTCAATTATGGCCAGGAGACGGTATCTGACTTGCATAGAGAGCCAAAGTGTAGATTCTCAATGCCAGCTCAAAATCAAACACAACCTCACCATTTGTAGCATTGCCTTCAACCGCACCGGTCCTGCAACGACCACCCCGAAATTAGGAGTCATCAAAACTGTTCAAACCGCATTTGCATGGCGGGCGATTAACAATTTCGAATTCACGTTTTTGCATTTGCAATCATCGACCTCTGTGGTTCTTGATTCAATCGGAAACCGCGCCATCGACTCCTCCATCCATGTCCAACTCGAATCCACGCAAAATGGCCGAAATAAACGAGCGAGCGTCGACCAGCTTGGATTGTCCTCCGACACCGGCGCCTCCGATGGTATCCGACGAGATGCGACGTCTCTCGGCCACGATGCACGAGAAGGTATCCGCGTACATCCAGGGACAGATTGAAAGTACGATCGACGACTACAAGCTTCTGGAGGATATGAACAAGACTTCCGCCCAGCGCTACAGTGACATGAAGCAGGTGACTAAGCGCGTCTCGGACAAAATCGGAGAGTTGAACAAGAAATGTAAGTCACTTCGCGTTGTTAGAGAGTTGCAGGCAAAACTCAGGCTGTTATGGTGCCGATGGAGCGATGCGTTCCACTCCATCCGTGTTCTATCATACATACAAGAACTTAGTTGACGAAATGTCGTTGATTTTTTAAACTTCAAAACCGCGTGGATTTGTCAGAAGGCCAGCGATGTAGCACAAGTTACGATAGTTGCGTCAAATTCCGAGTTTTCTGTCTGTTTTTCTAGCCAGGAAAATGAAAAAGTGCACAATACGCAAGACTTAGCTAGAGCAGTCCAGACAACAATTGCATTGTGCTGAACGTACTGAGAACGTCACGAGGAAAGCATTATTGCATTTGGAAAAATACGTGGTTATCTCAAATATGCAAATCATTTGATTTTTGAGCATACTTTGACCTACTTCCCTCATATTGCATCCAACGATTGCCGATCAATTCAATCAATATGAACGAATATTTCAGACGAAGGAATCCAGCCTTTTCTCAATCAAATAGACGAAATCGACCAAGCAACGAAGCGACTTGAAGAAGCGACTGCCGTACTGGACAACTATGTCTCCGGTCTTGGTGCGTTGCGAGCCGCGCACTCGATTCTTAACTCTATTTTGCTTTCAGAAGCCCGATTCCGCACTCTCCAACAATAGCGCTTCGCTTCTAATGCATTTCACTTAAACATAACACTAGTCTCTCGCTTTACGGTCAATAAATTATGAGCTTATTGAACCTGTGTCCGCTTGTGTTGGTTACCAAACCTGCTCGCCTATCTTCTGTCATTTGTGCGTTTCCGCATTGCTCGGACGAATTTCAGGCAATGGCACAAGAGCTTGAAAACTTCATGAACAAGGTGATCTCGATCCTCACCGGTGACGGCAGGAATCTCGTCGGAACGATGAAGGGCTTCGATCAGACGATCAACATCATTCTCGAGGACTCGTTCGAGCGGATTTACAGCCAAGACGCCGGTATCCAGCAAGTTCCACTGGGATTGTACCTGGTTCGTGGCGACAACGTGTAAGTTCACTTCTTTCGCTAAATCCTCTGCGCGCGCAAGCGATCAAACTAGTGTTTACAATAGGATATTGCATTGTAACAGCATATGTCAATGTTTTTGTGCGTAGTTTGATTATTCACTTTATGACGCTGTTCGATGTGGCGTCAGTAGCGACCGCCGCTTCTGCGACATTGAAATACAACACGTTTTACTGTGCATGTGTGTGTGTGATGTTTGAGAGGAGTCAAACGCGTGTCTAGTGAAGACTAGAACATGTTTGTTTATAGGCAATAAACAACTGAACGCGACGAGAGCAGAAATTATGAGCTGAATTGTGGGCTCAATGGTCGGAAGATCCATTGGAAGCGAAGCGGTTTTACGAGCGTGTAAGTCGTACAATCAAATCAGGGACAATCAAAACACGGAAAAAATCACTTTTACGACCTGATAAGTAGCACTTTGTTTGGGTAGAGACGCTCGCGCGCGTGAGACAAAAACCTTTCAACATCGTCTGTGATGTGAGTTCCGTTGTGGTTGGTTTGTGCTGCTCGTTAACGTCTACTTAGCGAATGATTAACGACCGAGTTGTGTTTGATAACGATTTCGACGCAAAAGCCGGAAACAGACGAGCAGTTTTTTGGTCTCAAAACCCGACTTTCTGTTGCAATCTGCTCGTTGAATCACGTGGCGGTGATGCGGACAGAAGAACGACTTCCGGAGCGCCTCATCGTCATGTGTAACCTATAAATTGTCTTTATCAGCAAACGGTGGTTATCATAATATTGACACGCATTTTAGGGCTGTGATTGGAGAAATCGACGAGGAGCTGGATAAACGTCTCGATCTCGATAAGGTGAAAGCCGCGCCATTGGCCCCAATCTGGATCGCATCCTAATCGTCCTCGCGACGCAATTGTGATCTCTCCATCCGTGTTAATGTATTTTGTTGGATTATGGGGTTAAAAACGTTCTCTCGCCATGAATAGCAACAGACTGGAATTGTAGGAGCGGCTAGTTGGCCTGTACAAGTCGAAAAAGTTTCCATTTCGCTGCGATGCCGGGAGGCAAACGACGACCCTTTCGGTCTCTGCGTCGGCTGCATGTGCGTGTGTGTTTAGGCTAGCAGCAGAATCGCCCCTACCAGCGCCACGAGTGTCACCGACTGTTGCGAATTGTAGTTTTTTCAGAGGAGAATAAGTGTGCGCGCGCGTGTGTGGATGAAGCTGCTGCTGTAGTGGTGTTAAGAAAGTGCCGCGCGCGAGCGCACAGATGCGACCAGATGCGATTTCACAAGGGTTGATTGAGTTTTTGCTTCGGCGGAATTGACCCTAAATCTGGTCACACGGCGTTGTTGCCTTTTGAGTGCTGAAATGCCGACCTTGCGGCTTTGAATTCGGCTCGTTCATATGCGGATTGACTCGTTGCGCATGGCGGTTTTATTTGGGCATCTATGTAGACCATAATCTACGCGTTTTTTCCTGATTTCGTAGGTTATTCAGTTTGAGCCAAATTGACAGTTTTTAAAATGATTTTTGGTATTTGACAGCAAGACTTAAGAAGGGGAGAGAGTTGTGTTTCGCTGCAAGAGAAATCAAATAAATAACCTCATTTCGGTATTATTATAATGGAGCGCCGTGGCCAGCACGAACCCTCTTTTCAGCTGCATTCTTCTAGACGGAGGCTTTCGCCCAATAAAAGCCTTCTTTTGCTTTTTAACCCTAGACCGGTCGGGCCTTATAAGCTGCTTGAAAGCATAAAGAGTTCGTTACAAATTCAACGTTTACTCTCCTTCTTTTAGCGTGTAAGTTGATTACTATAAAGCTAGACTGAAACTGTGATTTTGCCCTGTTTTGCACCCAAGTTTGTGGAACCGTAGCTATGCCTGTTCGAAGGCTACAAACAGAGTGAATGCAGTTCTTCCAAAAAAACCTGCAAAAACTCCGTCTGTTTATACTCGGATCAACGTTTTTGTTTATTGAAACGTCGTTGTTAGGAGATTTTTTCGCATTTTTTTGCACTCCTGAATTGTGCGCATTGAGTGTTGCTGTTCACCGACTGAATGGAGCGGAGCACGTAGACAGCTGTGATCCTGCAAAAAAGTTGTTTGCAGTCATGTCCGAAAACTTGTTTACCTGAGCGCCTTTTTTGACCGCAGCTGACTCTTTGATTAACATCTGTTGACGTCGCTCTTATCAATTCAATTAAAAAAGCGCTTACTAAACACCTCGGCGAAGCTTCCAGGACGCAGGCTGATGTTTGAAAAGTCAGATTCACGTTTGTTTCAATTCTGCCTCTCGCTCCTCCAATTCCTGTTGTTGATGGTCTTGCGGAGAGCACACGAACGCTCGCGGTTTGTTTTAATTTCACACCGACGCAAAGATTGTCTCATTAATCATTAGGGGAATTTTTTCTGCGAAACGATAATTTTGTGGTTTAATCGGTTTCAGGTAGTGCGCTTCATTCAAGTGCGCTCCTTCCGTCTCGTCTCCTTTTTTTCGGGATAAATTGCGGTTTCGTGCAACGCAGAACCGGTTGCGGTTCGTGCTTCTTCCACCTTTGCCAGCAGCGTATGGCGCCGCGACTCCCATGCCCTTCGCAATTAACACACTCATTTTCAAGCGGACTATGCTAATTCGCTGCTAACGATGCAGACGCTTTCCGAAAGAGACTTCCTCAAGTTTGTTGTGACAGCCTCGAGGCGCTGATTCAGCTGGGAAGGTGCCTGAACGCTCTTTTTGGAGAGCGCGGCTCATGACGGAGACGGGGTGCGTACATGAGGGGCTTGTGTCATTTGTCTTTGCGCCTTCCATGATCACCATCGTTCAGCACACTCTTCCACGATTGCTCCGCTCCGTTGCGAGAACGTTGAACGTTAGAAGGAACGGTTAGACAAAACGGGCGGCTCGTTCGCCGTTTCCCAACAATTTTCCTGGAAATTCAACACGAAAGACGATTTTCTTCTTTCCCTTTTGTGCCAAAGACCAGCAGACGGCCCTCGTTCTGCTCCTCTCCCTCGCTTCTTCAAGCACTCGGCATCTCATTGCTGCTTCTGTTGCGCGGACGTCGCCGCAGAAGACAGCGTGCATAAATAAATAACCCCATTTCGGTATTATTATAATGGAGCGCCTCCATCGTGGCCGGCCACCTCCTCTTCCGATCGCTTTTCAATTGCGTTCTTCCAGAGCGAGGCTTTCGCGCAATAAAAGCCATTTTTGCTTCGTTCACGCGCCTGAACCCTTACGAGCAAGAAGTGCGCTCTGGAGCTTTTTGCCCATTTCCTGTGGCTATTGTTGGCTGCACGCGTTATTGTTAATCAGTACGCCGTGGCCGGCGGCTGACTTTGTGCGAGGGCTTACTATTGATGACTGGTTCAATTTCCGCGTGGCGACCCCCGTTGAACCTCTTAAGCGCGCTGCAAACTGATTAAAGCATTAGGAGAAGCGGAGTTGCGGGTCAAATGCCGCCGCACGCGCTTCCCGCATGTGTTATTAATCAGAAGTGCTGACCATCGAGCGACGGCCGCGGAGCGGAGCTGACTTTCCGCTGACCGTAATACCAAGCGCGCTAGTGGCGGCATTGCTCAGACTCGAAAATGCCGCTCCAAGAGACCTTTGCATAAATTATGCGCTTGGAACAGCGGTGTTCACGGAATTTCCGTCGGTCTTTGCACTTCTCACACAGAGCGGCCGAGAGGTGACGAGGAGCGGCGAATACGCGGCCATTACTATTGTAGATAGTTCAAAGTGCAGCCGCCCGCCTGATGACGATGACCTCATCGCGTCCTCATCGTTCATTGCGGTAAACATGCTGCATTATTTCCTCCTCTCTCATTCCGCCGCGGCGTTTGCGCTCCGCGCGTTCCTGAGATCGGAGATGCTGACAGTTATTTATTGCAAAATTTGAAAAAAACGTCCTTCGCGTCAGGTGAAGATTGCGATCGGCTGTCAAGTCCATCAAAGGAAGTGCAAAAAAGTTGATGATTATTAATTTTATACCCGATCGCCGACTCTGATATCGCAGATTCCAGGTGAGATAGGCGCGATCGCTGGCACGCGCCAGCCAAACAATAGTCGTTGCCCTTTTGACAGGACAGTGAGGAGAAGTTGGTGGTGATGACAAAGTAGCCAGACATGTACTACATAGCCGCCGCTGAACTCCCACAATAACACCCGTCGCGGCGCTGCATTCAAAAAGGTCATTCTTGTTCTGTTTACTCAGAAATCTGCTCGGCACAAATCCAGTTTTTTGCAAACCGGTTCAAGCGACCCAGAGCTAAAAAAACGAAATTTGAATAACTCAACCACTCTCACTCAATGCTCTCAAAAGTGCATCAGACGATTGCATGCGGAATAGAGTGCAGGAAGGAACTCGTCTATCCACTGACCTTGCGTAGGCTCTAATCAAATTAAGGGATTATTGTTTTTTGTGCGTCTTTTCCACCTTTTAGTACAGACAGGAAGTAGAAGAGAGTACGGACGCTTTTTGCCTCTCAATCCCTTTTCTGCACCGTCGGTTCGAGCGTCTAATTGGCTTATCGATAAGAAGACACTCAAAAAGTGTCTCTGGGCACAGACGACCTGTTTTGTTGCGCTTTTTTGCAACAGAAACGCCGTAAAGTCATATTCATAACCGCTGTCTCCTTCTGCCCTCGTCTTTGTCCCATTCAAAGTGCACAATGCTTTCCACTTGCCGCTACTTCTAGAACTCACCAAGTGCAACCTAAGGTCTTCTTTTGAACGCGTCTACGAGAGAACCGCGCGAAGCTGAAATGAATGGTGCCGTCGAGCCGCTCGGGTTCATTCTCGATACAAAGAAGGCGTTGGTCGCGTTGGGCTCCGACTCGCGCTATCAGTGGTTGACAGTCTGCTTCGCCTCCCTCCAGCGGCTATCAGGCGACGATGTGATTATGAGCAGTAGGCTGCAAAAAACAAAAGAGTTTTTCCTTTTACAATTAAGTCCAGTTGTAAAGATGGCGTGTGCGTGTGTATCTCTCCTGTAGCTCGCCACCCTCCACAAGCAGCTTCAACTCTCTCCATTCGCGGCGCTTTCTTGCGTGCGTCGTGGCGGCAAAGTGTCGTGTACACGAGGGAAGTGTCACTAATTAGCATATAATTTTATGGTTCTTATGACTGTGCGCAGTCGCAGTTCTCACGGCAGTCCGTGTAAAGGTGGTTCGTTTGTCATTCGGACAGCCGACGGGATTTGAGAGCGAAAAAACAAGCGCGATAAGCTCTGCTCTGGACTCCTCTCTCACTTGCATCAGAGTGCAATTCGCGTCTGAAATACGGTTAATCCGATTGAACGAGAGCGAGTCGCCAGTGGGCACCACACCCTCGATCTTGGCGTTGCGCGGGAAAAAACGCCCCGTTGTTACCATTTAATAAACGCTCTTAATCGCCAGATTTTAATAATCTTGGTCGTTTGCACTCTTCAATCATCGCCATTTTATCACCACCTTACTAATGAGCGAGCGCGCTTTTCGAAGATTTAATGAGCGAGGCGCCAGAAAGCTTAGCATCCGGAGCTGCAGCGGAGCATCTGTTGTGCACAATGTGGACTTCCATTACGGTTCCGTCGTGTGCTTGGAACCGGTGATTACGTATTGAAAATCTTCGTTTTTCTGCACTTTAATCGGATTGGAAAACGGAAAACGTGACGTTGTCAAGGCCGCGACTCTCCTGGAGGGCGTGAGGGAGAGCGTTAGTGATCCGGTTACTTATTGTTTTTTGATAATTTGGCAAAAAAGCGATTTCTCAAAGAGGCGCCGTCTTGACGACAGTTGACGTTATCGGAGATCGCGCGACTTAATGCGCGAGAGGCAATACTAATCAGCTTGGACGTGCGTGTGTGAGGCCTTGACTCGCACAGAATGCACAACAGATAAAGGGGCAAAAAGTGGTTTTTCGGAAACTGTGTGGTAGCCAAATGCAAAAGACTACATTTACAGGAGGAGAGAAAATATAATCAGGCCGTAAGAGCGGCAGCAAACGCGCAACCAGGCACGCATTCGTGTGCACTACAACGCGCCATCATTGATAATCAGCGCGGCGCGCACGCATCCTGAGAGAGATGACGGTGAAGCGAGCAGCAAGCCCCGAAGCGGGCGAGGTGATGCAGAGCTGATATGGGGTCGCGAACACTCACTGGAATCGGTTTGCCCACTGTCGCTAAGTGTCGTCTGCGGCACCCGTGTCGTTCTCGCGTTTTTTATTACTTGCATCTTCATTTGCGCGATAGCATCCGCGACTGTTTAATGCGGGCTTCTTGTGCAAAAACGGTGGCCACACGCTCGCTCGTAATTGGCTCTGCGTTCGGCTTGAAGCTTCAATTTGAGGTGCGCGACTTCTGCGTGCCGAACACAAAGTTCTTCTTCATTTCCTCCTTCGATTTCGCGATTTGATCGGCTGGTTGTCGTTCTGTGTTCCCCACCCGTTCGCCTCCCCCCGAGGACCCTCCCACCGCGGCCGCTTGACCACGCCTCTCCCGAACACGCTCCCCCTCATTTTGGCCAACTGTGGGTGGTGCTCAGGGATCGAAATCTCCGATTAATTTTGCATCGTTCACTTACTGCTCACCTGCTTATTCTTCGTCTCTGCTAGCCGAAAAACCAGGAAGTGACGTGTTTGTCAACATTTGTACTTCTATTGTAATGTTGAAACGATGTTGCGACGAGTTTTTGGCTTTGGAACAAAAGATGCACGCGTCCGAAGCATGAAAAATGACCGAAACTTGTATTGAACACTGCTGAGGGATTCATAAGTGCAAACTCCAATTTGCTGCTTTTGTGCTCGGAGCCGAGACAGTCTGGGCGAGGGAAAGTGGCGCTGGAGTGGATGTGCCGGAATGCTTCCGTGGTTGTGATGAGTGTGAGTGCGTGAGTCGAGGAGGAGATGGTCTCGCTGGTCCAATCCAACGTCCCCTGTCCTCTCCGCGAAGTTTGCGCGTTCTTTGCTTGTTCGTGTACGCGGGACAAGCGCAAGAAGAGACGAGAAAATCCGCCACACTTGAGGCTCCACCTCCTCCCGCGCGCGGGCGCTCTAATAGTGGTGTTCCATTCATCCGGAGACACGCCGGCTGGAGGTGGTTCCTCTGCCTGGTTTTTTGGCACTGGGTCAATTTTTATTGCACTTGGAAACATCTGTAAGTGATCGCTCTTTACCAATCGGCAACATGTGCGGAGTGTATGGTCGTTAGCAGTGGCAGAAGGCCACAAGAAACTTCTCCGCAGCGGCTCTTGGAACATTTTTTCCGCTCTTCTCCCGACCAGTCGGTCTCGCGGTCTTCTCAGCGCTTGCTCTTCTCGATGTCGGTTCGCAGGACCGCCTGTGGCCACACGGCCATTTTGCCGCAAGCAGCAAAAGATAATGCACTGGTCTCGGGCGTGTATGTGTGCCGTGTCGGGTTGTAATGTTGTCCAGAGGATCGAAGGGGTGAAGAACGAGTCGAAGGACAGGAGTCGGACAGTGGCCCCACACATAGCGATTAGCAGGAGGATCGCGTGTTATGCTATCTGCCCTTCCACTCACCGAACGGCCGCCGTTCATGTATTAAGTTCGAGAGAGACAGTGAATAATGAATATTTATGGTCCGTAGGTGTCGGACAATGCCCTCAGCGCACGGCCTGTGACAGCGCGCGTAATGTTTTGCGATCGAGATAGAGTGAGAGCACAAGCAGCACGCGTGTTTGCAGCCTGTTCCTCCACCCCCTTTGCAATTGGGTTCAGTGGGGGTGCCGCCGCCCGGATAGTCGTCAGTTCATTCGAATGAATATAATTATGTGGCCGACTTTATGAATTGCAATAGTAGCGGTATCACTCACACTCGCACCGCTTTCTGCCGCCAGCTCAGCGGCCAGCACACACTTGACGAGCCGATTAACCTCTGCGTGTGTTTGCGGCAGCGGAATCACCACCCGCGAACTTATTCGAACGTTTTTGCTTTTGTCTATTATCGGCGGCCATGTGCTCCTGTTGCTGCTGCTGTCAGCAGTCACACCTGGCCGGTCCGACTACCACGGAAGTCCGCTAGGTTGAGTTGACGTTTTCACGCATTCATCAATCGCGCGCGCTCAGCGCTAATGGTCAATTTGATTTGCCCCTTTCTTGTGGTTCGGAGAGAGTTGCGCGCCAGGTGTGATCGCCTCGTGCGCTCCATGAGCGCGCGTGATTTGCATAGTCCTTTGAAGTCGCGTCGTCGCATCGTTCTCGCGGCGCTAAGGGTTCATTTCACTTCCAACTCGTGAATCCTCCTCGAATTCGCAACATTTTTTCTCTTCTCTTCCCCTCAATCCCCGTGTGACGATCAATTCATCAATCGCATCGTTTTGCTTTCTTTTGAGCTGGACTGTGCGGCTGTGGAATGACTTTTCAACGAGACCAAACTTGTATGTGTACCCGCTACCTCACTCATCGGATACTCTTTGCTCCTTCCTCTTCATCCTCTCCGGACTTCCCCTAGTAATTCGATCCGGTCGAAGTTCCCTGTCCGTTCGCTTTTCATTCATCCTCTTTCATCGCTCAATCCATCCGATTGACGTTTACGCCTGTCCGGCACAACTCTCCGAACGACCAGCCGATCGACATACAACGATGGTGGTCACTCCGCCATCAATTCCTCTTAATTCACTATAGACAGACGTTTTTTATGCGCTCGTTTGCGTGTGTGTATGTGGGAGAGCCCTTGATTGACCTTGCGTTGTTGTCTCTTTTGCGCGAGATGCCGCCGGTATGTCCTTTCCGGCATAGGGTCACTCGTGCATTACCCACCTACTACTGTCGTCACTGTCGTCCCACTCGAAAGCGAAAGTGTGGGAACCGACAAATCGTTTTTTTATTGACAACACGAATGAGGAGGAGAAGACGAGGCGGAGATGGAGGCGAAGGTAGCCGCGCTTAGCCCCCAATCTACCAGACTTTATCCGTTTGCTTAATAGGGTCTCGGTGGCTGCCAAGCCGCGCGCATCGCCGCTGTCTACAGTGTCCAGCGTAGTAATTGTTCTTATTTGACATGAGCATACTATGTACAAGAGATGAGCAAGTGTTTACACAGGCTGATTGTGTTTTCCTAACTCGATTCCTCTTCTTCTTCTTCTCCTCCTCCTATTTTACCCGGATTGCAAGGTGCCAGCGCAGGAAATTAACAAGCCATATGCCACACGCACGCGCTTGAGCGTGGACGGGAATCGTCCTTTGAATTGAGAAGATAGTGATCTGTGAAGAAGGTTCCAGCTGGCGGCCTGTTTGCCACCTTTGTTGCGTGTGTCGCGCCCTCTGTGCTACCGTGATTGCGCGAGTTGAAAGTGAGCGCGAGGAGATAATGCATATACTACTACAAGATGTCAACCGCGTGTTCATTTTCTTCACGATCACCGGCGATCGCTGTGCTAGAGCTTCTTCTCGTCCACCTCCTCCTCCGCACTTCACGTGCTTTGCGATGTTTTTGCTCCGCGTGCGCGCGCGCAATAGAAAACAGTAAGTACGGTTAGCACAAAAAATCGCTCGTTGCGATCAAGATAACCGATCCCGGGCAGAGTCAGGCACGCGCCAGGCCCAGAGTGGTTCAGTCTGAGTGAGTGGACAGCACAGCACCTCGAAAAACCGCAAGACTTAGATTAATTGTTTACTCGTGGCCGTCTGTAATCTGGTCTATAAGAGTAAGTAGTTTGCTCATTGAGGCAGTGATCGCCTTTGATCCAGTAGTAGTTAGTTAGTTAGTCTTGGCTTCATTTGTTCGGGGTTTTTTTGGAACCCTCAGATTGTTGTGGCTTCTCAGGAAATAGTGACGTACTACCGAAGCACGCATCGCGTTTTCAACGGCGTTTTTGTGTAAATGTTGTGCTTAATGGTGCGAGCATCGCGACGCTCGTCGACTGTCTGTGCGACCGGCGTCCTAACACGACGAGCCTAGATTAATTGGCCAACAAGCGTTCTTTTGGGGTTCGGACGACAGTTCTGATTATCTCCCTCTCGATCTGCTCGCCGCGAAGAACGTGTCGTCATCGTCGCGGAACTGCCGAGGGAAAAGTGCATTTTACTTTCGGCGGTTCACATCTCTTATCTCCTCGTGTCTTGAGCCGTTTTTTGAACGTCTCCTCGGAGTTCTGAGTGTTGGTCGGAGAGGAAGAGACAAAACATTGTTGTCCTGTGGTCGAGCCGCGCGAAACGCGGCGGACCGAGTACTGACTGACTGTGTGTGTGTGTGATGAAAACGATTACCGGGGCGCCATCGTGACTGAGTTGAGAGTTCGAGACCTCCGAGCTCGTTTCTTTTCCTCTTTTCTGCGTCCATCTGTGTACTTTAGCATCTGGAGCACTTTTTGAGGGTTTCGGACTGTTCCTCCACTTGCAAATCGCAACTTTTCACTTTTTCGCGTCTTTAAAAAGTCGATAAGAGTTGCCATCACACACGCTCGCAACGAGTTTCTCTCGAGGCGCAGTTTTGAATGAAAAATTGATCGTAGATTACCCGTTGATTGAGTGGCTCGGCGGTTTGAACGGCGCCTTGATGCATGGCGTACATGTGTCTTTTACCGCGCGAACAACGGAAGAATACGTTGAAAAGCGCAGCATGAAACCGCCGAGTTGAGGGAGAGGAACAGGTTCTGGTTCCGATCTTGCCAAACGCCAAACCGAACCGGTGCGAAAACGAGGCGACGAGCACAGAGATGAACTTATCACATATATCACACTCATGCAGGCGCAAGAATTGCGCTGGTCGCAATTGAGGCGAGTTTTTTGGGCTTTCAAAAATTGCGGCTTTCACACGACGACACGCTCATTACACCATTTCGGCGGCATTTTATCTGCAAACATCGTGTTGTTTCTCTCGTGTGTGTGTGTCTCTGTGAATGAGGATGCTTCAATCCACCGGAAGATGAAACCGCAGAGATTTATTTCCTCGCAATTGATAAGTGGCTGAGAAACGGTCTCGTTTCGCTCGTCATCATCTCCATTGCTGTAGTTTCAGTGCTTATAGAGCGGAAAGCGGGAGAAGAGAGAGAGGAATATTTCCGCGATTTAATTTGTTCCCTTCTCTCTGTTATCGCGCATTAGTTAACTTAATTTCATATCTGCAGTCGAAACTAACAAACTGTGCCATCTAGGCAGGACGCTCTGGACGCTTCGTTGTCGCGCTTCTCTCCCTTCAATGTCCTTTGTTTCCGGCCGTTCTCGCAACGCTCACTTTCACTTCCACGAGCGTTTACACACTGCGTGCGAGCGCGCTCAAATAATCGTGTTAGGAGCCTCCGAAACCGGCTGTTCTTTAAGCGTATGTAAAAATACGCGTCGTTACAAAATGCTGCTGCCGCCCTTTTCCAAAAATTTCTCTCTTTCGTCCTTCTCTTCTTCGAGATCATATGATTTGCCGTTCCAATTCCTCAGATATTCGCGCTCGTGAGTGGATTGTGAATGTCACCTTTTTCAGAAGAGAGACGCTTGTTCTCTGGTGGCTCGGCAACGGTAAGTGTGGTACACTGCTGCTAGTTGTTTGAAGAAGACGCGAGGAAGCTTGACCGACTACAACGGCGACGAAATGATAGTTTTGCCGTGCCGGTTATAGAAGAGAGCAGCACCTTCGGGACCATGAGATTCGATCCATCGGAGGCGACCACGTCAGCCGAGCCGTGCCATCAACACCACCATGTTCAGCAGCACGAAGAGGAAGAAGAAGCACCGTTCGAGAGCGACAACTCGACCGAGGTTGTCAAAGAGACGAACTGCAACAACCGGAAGACAAAGTCGGATGCAGACTACCGTATTCCCAAATATTCCGTGTTATTCACGGTCGCACTGATACTCTCCGTATTTCTGCTATTCTCGTTTTTGTCCTATCGACGATCTGGCTCACAAACTGTCGATGAATTCGTCTCGCAACCGCACAGGACAGCGCCGTCCGCATCCACACTGCCTAATAATCCAGAACGAAAGTCAGTCTATTCGGGTAAGTGTGATTTCTCGCTTTTCGCGCGCGCTTAATGTGGTGCACCTGCTGCTGCCTCGAGCTTTCGCGCTCCCTTTGACCTTCGCGCAATTGTCGCGCCGCTGCCCTTTTGAAACTACACAGCTGGCCGGTTTGTTTCTTTCTATGTGTTACAACACCGCCGCCGCCATCATCGCCACAGTTTGACAGTTGCTCCACGCCTGTGTGTGAGAGTTGGCCGTGTGATTTCACACTTTGACTTCAAAGAAGTGACGGAACTCCCGTGTGGCCCGGAAAAACCCGAAGAAGAACGACGGTAGACGCGCGTTGTCGCTAGAGTGCGCGTGCTCGCCGCAGCTACCGCCTGCGAACGTACACGCTCGCGTCGTAAGCACGCGCGGTGCGGTGACGTATATTGGAAAAGGAATTTAAAGGGTTCTTAAGTATTAGGTAAATAACCCGGTGTCTAAGAATATGCCCTACTCGCGCATCGTTGAGGGGAAAAAGTTCTTTTTTTTGTTGCCTCGCTAGCAAAACCCACGGTTGCGCCTGCGACCCGGCGACAGCGGCTACGACGAGAAGATGAGCTCGAGACTTTGGGGCGCTTAAGTACACACAAACAGACACATCACCTTGACTGTATTTACATTCCGACATCATCACGCTCGTAATTATGGCGTCTAGCCAAGATGCGCAAGGCCGCCGAGAGAGGATGGGCGAGAAAACGGAAACTCGGCATAGTGAAGGATGCACAAAGAATCAAAAAGATCAAATTTCACGTTTTTTGCAAAACTTTCCCTCGGCGGCCGCGTCTTGAGCGTTTGCAGCACACAATGCAGAGAGATAAGAATCACTGAGAACGACCTTTGTTCTAGGTTCACCAACATCTGATGGCAGAGTATGGTCGATTGACCATCACTGGTTTCGGAGACGACGATCAGCTTCCGGCGGTCATTCGAAGCGCGAAAAAGGCGTCTGGGGACTCGCCAGACATTGCGGTCATCACTGCGTCCTTCGATTGAAGAGCGAAGAAGGCGACGGTGGCGATGAGGAGCTTCGAGTGCGATTTACGCGCTGGAAGGCGATTCCAAAGCCTCAGAACAAGTCTGTCCACAGCGGAACAAGCTTAAAGACAAATCTACCGTATTTTCAGATCTTTGAACGGTATCGAAGGCAAACATGTGATTCCTCTGGTGCAATTCATCGACTCCGAGGACGAGATGCACGCTCGTCTGCCGCGGATGTCCCCGAAATGCCTCTACTCCGCGCACATCAAAGGAGCGGTCGAATCGAGCATTGTGAACTTGTGCGATTCTCACAGAGGAATGGTGCGTTCTCTTCTCCCTCACTCGTTCATTGTGTAAAGTTCAAATTGCTGAAACCAGCTGACCGCCTTCCAAGCGCGGAATGTTGCGAGCGGAGTGAGGAACGCACACCGAGTGCCGCCAAAGGGTCTCGCAAAATTGGTTCGAATTGAAATGTCGGAGATGCATTATGGCTTACTCATAACGACAACGAGAGATGACGAATGCTTTTTTGAATGCCTCCGCTCCCCGAGAGACTTTTCATTGTTTCAAAGAGACGAAGACGCACTTGAGGGGCGACCGATAATTCATGCAGCAAAATCAAATTCTTTCTGTTTACCAATTCGCTCTTTTTGCAGTTTGGAACGCTCGCGCTTGCCAGCGGGACGTACGTGATTGAACCGGTGACTGGTCATTCGAAAGACGACAAAACTCAGCATCTTGTGTTCCGTTTTCGACCGCATCACTTCCACGGCGCCAATTCAACGCATCATCAACATCATCATCAAGAAAAAAACGAGTCAACGCCTTCGTACGCACCAGAAGACAACACCGAATGGGTCGACATAACGAGTAAGTGTGTAGTAGTAGGTAGTAAGCGGGCCATTAGGCCGATGACAAATTGGAAGCGGCACTTTTTTGTGCCCCATCGAGTGGCCCTTGCGGTTAAGCCAGGTTGATTACATGCTATAATTTTGCCGCTCGAGCAGCTCGACGCCGTGTGGAACTCGTGTTTTCTTCGCTCGTCTGTGTGTAATAGGCGAGTCGGAGAGAATTAATAAACCGTACAAAGCGCAAACTGCCCTGCGCCGATGACCAATGGCCTCCGCCGCCGCAACAAGCACAAATAGCGCTTGCAGAAAAGTCAGCAGCAGTCCACTGCGGTGCAATTCTCGTCGGCGGCGGATGACGAAGCAGCAGCGGGGGACCAGCACATTGCCGGGGGCCATTGGTCATCTGCCGGAGACCGGGGGCAAATTGAAGAAACAAATTCACAACTTTACGACCCTTTTTACAATCTGTTTGAACTTGGGACGCACCGCGAACGCCGGCGTCTTTCGCGGAGCAAATTGAACGCGAGCGAGTTCAATCGCATAAACCAAATTTTATGACGACTGTTTACAGCCAACCCGGGTGGCAGCATAAAACTTGAGGGTCATTTGGTGCAAGCTGCCGCCGTTTGGCACCTCGTGCTATGAACTGAGCGCAAAGCTTTGGAATTTACAGAGTTGATCAACTCTGAAAGCAGACTTGAAAACGTGATTTTTGAGATTCTAATTGACGTGAACGCAGCGCGCAGACAGAATATATCAATCAACTTGAATTAATAAGCGTGAAATCGCGATCTTGATTTTCGACGCTTTTTTGTGATCATCTTTTCATAGTTCCTTTTTCGCAAAAACCTGAAATCGCTGCTCTTCGTTTGATTGATGAGCAGCGAGTGGAGTTGTCAAAGTGAAAGTTGCGCTATAGTAAACTGTCAATCACCATTGTTTACAGCCGTTTTCATGTTGCTAATCAGCCGCTTTTAGGTCGCAAAACTCGCGCTCGCCGTTCGGCCAACTCATGGGACCACTACGTCGAAGTGCTCGTTGTAGCCGACTACAAGATGCTCGCTTATCATCAAGGCAATCTGGAGAATTATGTGCTCACGCTGTTTTCCACGGTTGGTTGCATTTCTGATTCGATTAGCTCGGATTCGTGTGAGGTGGATGGACGTCGTCGGAGGAGGACAAATCCAGAAGCTCTCGCGCGCGCCTTTTTGTGACCGAGGCGATAAGATCGCGCATTCCTTCTTTCCCGTTGTGTCACAGACGGATTATGAATTATGAGCTGAACTGAGATGCTCAGCAGCTGACAGGAAGAGGCGACGAGATCCTTGTGGGGGCGAAATTTTGATCTCGACGAAAACTGACACAAATGTTTGTCTAAAGGGCGAGCGGGTGATGATTGAATACGGTGGAATGAATGAAAACCGGTGCAAAGGGCAAGACATTATGAAACAGGAACGTTGACGTTCGAGACGCATTTTATCTTTATGAATCAACTCACAAACAAATAAACAAAAGGGGCTGATTTGAGATCAACGCTAGACAGAAACCAGCATCAAAATGGCCATAATGATGCAAAAAAACACATTAATCATCTTCAAACCCGAAGTTGGACCTGTTTTTAACCAAACTGTATCCACCAAAAGCTACTAATCAATCGATATACCAATTAGGAGTATATGCTCATGAGCCAAAAGCCAAAATCAGCTGTCTTCTCAGCACAAACCGTGAAATAACCGTGCTCCTGCTTTTAGGTGGCTTCAATCTACCGACACCCGAGTCTCAAAGCGGCGATTAACATCATCGTCGTCAAGATTATCATTTTGAAGCATGAACGAGTAAGTCCTCTCCTCTTCTTCTTCTTCTTCTTCTTCTTCTTCTTCTTTGCACTCGTACGTGCGAACTTTGCGAACTATGAAGCTTCCGTTCAGTTGCGCAGCTGCTGTTGCACCACCAGCGGCGATTGATGTAGCCTCCACTCTTGTTGTCTGTTCCGACAGCTTCGGCTTTTGTTTAACACTTATGCCCGGCCGATGTTTTTTGTTGCCGACGGTCGTCGCGCTCACTCAGAGAGAATTTATTCACTCGCCCGTGACGGCATAATTGCACGGCGCTTCTCTGGGACGACATCAGCTGTTGCAGCAACGAGAGTGCGGAGGAGACAGTGAAGAACGCTGTCCAAACAGTCCAAAATCAATCATTTTCCCTTCAATTCGCACTTTTTTGGTTTTTGGCACCGGTGATGAGGGAGATCATATTTATGAAAATGAAGTGACAGCTTCACTCAGCTGTTCGCTTCCTGTGATCTTGCAATAAAAACGCGTTTGACGAGCAATAAGCAGCAGCAGATGTTCGCGATCAGTTCGGAGTAGATCGGCTGCACTTCCTTGTATCACGAAATCACTGATCAAACAAGCAAAAAAGCATTCGTGTCACATTGCAGGCCGGACCGATGATCTCGAATAGGGCGCAGGAGACGTTGCAGAACTTCTGCCAATGGCAACAGAACTATAATGACAGAAACGACGATGCACCCAATCATCACGACGTTGCGATTCTGCTCACTCGACACGACATCTGCCGGTAGTCGCGTTTCTTCGTATTTTGTAAATTTCGGGTTTTCTAGAGCAAAGGACAAGTGTGACACTCTGGGTCTTGCTGAACTGGGAACGATGTGCGATCCGATGAAGAGTTGCGCAATTATCGAGGATAACGGTCTTTCGGCTGCTTTTACGATTGCACACGAATTGGGACATATGTAAGTTGCAGTTTTATGGAGTAAAGAGGGAATTTATCGTTGCCTCAAAGTGCACATAACCTTCATTACACTGAATTCTCTCGCACTTTCAAGTTGCTCCAAAATTAGGCTATTCTGTCGTTTTGTGGGGGCTATTCACAGTATTCAAAGTCTCATTTCCACCGTAATATTCAGCTTCAACATTCCGCACGATGACGAGAAGAAATGCGGCTACTACATGGCGCTCAACAAGCACAACTACCACATTATGGCCCCGACGCTGGAGTACAACACGCATCCGTGGTCGTGGTCAGCGTGCAGCTCCGCTATGCTCGCCAAGTTCTTGGAGTAAGTCCATAATTCCAGTTCTTCACTCAAAAGCGCCCCTCTTAGTAACTACCGCTCACAGACGCACTGCATCCTCGATCAACCGGTCGAGCGAAGGTACTATGAGAAGATGTTCGAGAATCCGGCTCCAGGCGTCACCTACTCTGTCAACGAGCAATGTCAGTTCGTCTTTGGGCCCAGCGCGGAACTCTGTCCTTATATGGTGAGTCTTGAACTGAAAAAAAACCCCATTTCCTTGTTATCGCAACGTCCGAGTTGAGCGATTTATTGTCAGCAGTTGCGTGTAGCTCGCTAGGAACAGTTGGAGTCTCCCATTGAAAAAATCGTCACAAATCACTATTTGACAAATTACATTTCTACGATTCGACGATCTTTTTGAAACAGAAGAACAGTGATGGTGGGGGTCATTTGTCACTTTGGGAAGTAAAAAATTGTGTTTTACACTTGTTTGACGTTTTTTATTAGGAACACAGTGATTTGTCTTTTGAATTTACGACTTTCAAGACTTGGCAACTGTAGCAAATTGATATTTAATGCGATTTTGGTAGTTTTCAAAGCTAAATGGCACTATAAACAAGCTGAGTGGTGCTCAGAGACTCGTTGAACATTGCTTTTTTGCTTGATTGAATTAATCGATTTTTCTAAATGAATTCCAATTTTTCTTAATTTTGTTTCCGAAATGTTGAACGTTGTTTTGCACTTCTAAACGTCTCTAAAAACACGATAAACCACTGTTGTGATGGACTGCTGCAACAGATGGGAAAACGGAAACGTCGCTCCGCTGTCTTGAACACCGATTGGTGCAGCGGTGAAAAACGAGCTCTGTTACAGCCGCCTGTCGTGCAAATCAAAGTGTTCTTTAAAGTTTGCCTCATTTTCTGCAAAAATTATTATGAAACAACTGTTCAGCCATCGTGTCGACGTCTCTGGTGCTCAACCTACTATGGCTATCAGATGGGCTGCCGTACGCAACACATGCCCTGGGCAGATGGAACTCCATGTGGCGATAATCAGGTGAGGCAGCGAACAGCGGAGAAAGTCAACTTATGCGCGTTGAATTCAGTGGTGCCATCGCGGTCAATGCGTCGGCATGTCGCCGCAACAACGCGAGAAGCAAGATGGCGCGTGGGGCGAGTGGAAGCCGTGGGGAACGTGCTCGCGCACATGCGGTGGCGGTGTCCAGAAGGCGCTCCGCGATTGCGACACTCCACGTCCGAGCAACGGCGGCAAATACTGTGTAGGACAGCGAGAACGCTACCGACCGTGCAACATGATCGAATGCCCGTGGGACACTCCCGGCTTCCGCGAGGTGCAATGCGCGGAATTCGACAATCAGGATGTGGGAATTCATGGCGTTCCGAAGGAGACGCTCTGGGTGCCTTATGCTGGAGGTTAGTTTCTCCTCTTGAGCTCTCTTCATGCTGATTACTTCTCTAGTGAGCCAAAACGAACGCTGCAAACTGTACTGTCGATCGAGCAATTCTGCCGCCTTCTATCTTCTCAAGGACAAAGTCGTCGACGGCACTCCGTGCGATCGCAACTCCGACGATATCTGCATTGATGGAACGTGCCACAGTGTAAGGAGCCATCGTTAGCCATTCGCATTTAATCACGCATTTTCAGGCTGGTTGCGATCATCGCCTTGGCTCCGACATGAAACGAGATCGTTGTGGAATTTGCGGTGGAGACGGTAGCACTTGTCATACGGTATCGGGCGTCTACAATGAACGCGGATCGTACGGCTACAACGAGGTGCTGAAGATACCTGCTGGTTCGGCGAACATCGAAATCAGTCAGCACGGACATAACAACAACAAAGAAGACGACAACTATCTGGGTAAGCGCTATCTTGCCTGATACTGTAGCTGATCGGAATATTCCAGCGCTGCGTTCTCCCAACGGCGATTTCCTCCTCAACGGACACTTCCAAGTTTCCATTTTCCGGCAGCAAATTCCAATCCAAGATACGGTGCTCGAGTACTCTGGCAGCGATCACATCGTCGAGAGGATCAACGGCACCGGGCCGATCAGATCGGATGTCTACTTGCATGTTCTCAGCGTTGGCAACATGCGGCCACCGGATATTCGCTATGAATTCATGGTTCCCGTACCGAAGAGCTCGAAGCCGCAGTCGAACGGTCAATCCACCTACTACTGGCGTCAGTCCGATAGATGGACCGAGTGCTCGCTGACTTGCAAAGGTAAAAGACCGCGAAATTCGCGTCATTTCAGCTGATGGAATGTTGCAGGCTCTCAATCGCGTCATCTTCTCTGTGTTGATGCCGTTAGTGGCCGTCAGGTTCAAGATCATCACTGTACTGGACGCAAACCTCAATCCACGACACGAATGTGCAACATTGAATGCGACCTGAGGTATTTTGGCCTTCCCAGCAGCTCTTATAACCCAGTTCAGATGGGTATCAACAGCAGCGAGCTCCTGCTCCGCTACTTGTGGTCATGGCCAGCAGCATCACACGGTGGTCTGCGTCAAGGGTCAAAGCTACGGCAGCCGCGAGGAGGTGGTGAACGATGAGTACTGCGACCAGGACAAGAAGCCTCAGAATGTCACTTCGTGCTATTCACACTGCTCCGGATACAAATGGACTTATTCTGAGTGGACAACGGTAATTCACTAAATTCGATCTCTTGTTTATTGGCGTTTTCAGTGCTCCGAAACGTGTGGAACTAACGGAATGAACAGAAGGAACTTCTACTGCGTTGACAGCTACAATCGAAAAGCGGACGCGCGCGCCTGTGAATCGATGCCCCGAGAACAGACCGAAACAGAGTGCAATCGCATTCCCTGTCCTCAGTGGATCTACGGTCATTGGTCGGAGTGCTCTCGCTCGTGCGACGGTGGAATCCGCGTTCGCATGGCTCAGTGTCAAGATGCGGCTGGTCGCGATCAGGACGCGTCGCTTTGTCGCGAAGAACGACACGTCCGGGAACGTTGCAACGAGCACATGTGCACGCAGTGGCGATTCGGAAGCTGGAGCGCGTGCTCGTCGACCTGCGGTACAGGAGTGCAGACCAGAGAAGCTCATTGTGTGAAGCGTGACGGTCAACCGATTGAGGAAGGCCACTGTGACGCTCGCGAAAGGATCATCCAGAAACCGTGTGAGAATCCCGCTTGTCCCGAATGGCGCATGGGTTCGTGGAGTCCGTGCTCCGTCTCCTGCCTTGACGGTTGGAGTACGAGGCGTGTCGCCTGTGTCAACGCGAACGGAAACGAAGTCAGCGATTCGGAGTGCCTGGCAAATGGAGAAGCGAAGCCTGCGAGTCATCAGACCTGCAATCACGGAATGTGTCCGTTCTGGCGAACTTCTGAATGGTCATCTGTACGTTCCGGTGGAAATGAAGCGAATATTCAACCTTACTTGTGTTTCAGTGTTCGGTTAGCTGTGGATCTGGTCACCGTGAAAGAACAGTCGAGTGCATCTACCGCGATGGAGTCGTCGATCACTCGCTCTGTGGCGAGAATCCGCCAGCTCACATTGATCGCTGCAATTTGCTGCCTTGCGCCATGTGGGAAACCGAGAATTGGTCCTCGTGCTCTGTGACTTGTGGCGCTGGAATGCAAAATCGCGATGTTCACTGCAAGCGAGGGAAGACTACCGTTCACGATTCCGAATGCGACGTTGTAAGCCTCGATTTGCACCTCTTTCCTACTTCACTTCATTCTGTTTCAGAGATCTAAGCCAAAGACCGTCAAGTCGTGCGAGAAGGACGAATGCGGGATTGTGGCTCGTTTGTCCAGTTCAACTGAAGTTTCCCCGTTCCATTTCGCGATGGGTCCGTGGACTGAATGTTCGAAATCGTGTGGAAGCGGCACTCAACGGCGTCTTGTCGTCTGTCGTGACCATATCCGTGACTTGCCCGAGGAGTACTGTCGTCACTTGGAGAAGGAAGAATCAACTCGATCGTGCAATGAAAGACCTTGTGCTGAATGGTCGATTGGCGATTGGAATCCGGTAACGTTCACTGCTCATAACATGATTATTTCGGTCTTTCCAGTGCTCCGCAACCTGCGGCGAACACGTTGTTCAAGAACGCAAAATCACTTGCGAACCGAAGGGTCAAGGATCGGTGGAGGTTGTCGAGACCGACTGCGACCCGGCCGAAAAACCCGATACTATGCGTAGTTGTGGCTTGCCTCCTTGTCCCAGCGGCGTTCAGCCAGCTTTGGGCACGTGGGAGATGCAGGATTGGTCGGAGGTATGCTGTGCAAGGATCGTTTTCCGCAAAAAGTAGCTTCAATGTTGATTTAGTGCACGGTCACTTGCGGTGGCGGATGGCGTCGTCGAGTTGTTAAGTGCAGTTCAAAGGCTTGCATTGAAGATGAAAAACCGGACGAATTCGAGCGTTGTAACACGGAGCAATGCAAGACGGCGATGTGGCAAATCTCCCCTTGGTCACATGTAAGTTTTTTGTGAGCCCGAGGAGAACGCAACGCAATGAGCGATTGTTTGTCGTGGTAAAATTAGAGTTTCTGTTTGATTTGGGGTTTTTTGATGAGTTCCTGACATCAGTAGAGCAAACAGAACTGTTATTTTGGGATGAGCAATACGGGAAATTGGCCTAGAATTGGTTTATTGGCCGAGATAGGGCAAACCGTCTAAATATTTGATTCGGACTAGGCCCAGGGGGTGCAGATTTGCGTTTTTGAAGGACGCCTGGAAAGGCTAGTTGCTCACCGGGTACTCCTAATGCCAAAAAGGGCAATTTCAGACAATAGTCAACCTATCAAATATGCTCCTTTTCCAGTATCTTGCACTTGAAAATACAGTAATCTAAACTAGCATCAATTCCCCGTATTCGCAATAGTTCTATGTCGTAGTAGAATTCCTAGAATCGCTTCATTTTTAGTGTTCTGTGACGTGCGGTAGCGGTGATCAACGTCGTAGCGTGTGGTGCGAAAGTGACGTCGAACGTCGAATCCGCGTGAATGACACCGAATGCGCAGTGTCCGAACGACCACCTTCACGCAGAGAGTGCACCTATCCCAGTTGCAACAGCCTCCTCGCTTTGGATCGAACATCGCGTGGACCATCATCGACCAACAACAGCAGTGGAGGCGGCGGCGGCAGCGGCAACTATCGATGGCACTCGGACAAATGGAGCGCGGTACGTGATCATATTTTGAGAGAGCGAAAACGCTTTCGTAAAACCCGAAGTGGAAACGCTTCCTCGCGAAAGCGCCGATTCCACCACACATCAGAGCCGCGATCGTAGTCAATAGCCTCGACATACTCCGAGATAACAACCCTTCAATCTTTCACATTCAAATCACCACCGTTAACTGCTCAAAGAATCACAAATTTAAGTTTTATTCGCAATTTCTCGTCTAGAAAGTCAATTCAGTTAGTAATTCTGTGTCTTGTCCCTCCGTATGTGTCCGTCCGTCCGTGTGTCTGTCGCTTTTCGTTTTCAATTCTTTGTCCCAAACAAAAACGCTCATGTCCTGTCTGTGTCGAGCAAAACGCCCAGTGTTATCTCATAGTTCTCTCTCTCTCTCTCTCTCTCCGTTATACGTGTTTCTTTGTTATAATTGTACATTTGATTACAAGAGAAGAAATAAGATTAAGTTATTCAAGAACTTCCATCCAACGAGCTTTTTTCCCATCGAATGCACCACTCTTCTGTCGTTAATCCAACCGTTTCCCCCTCTTTTTCCATTTCCGTTAACATTTCACTTCTCTTCTGTGTTTCTCTATTTCGATGTTGTGAATTTCAGTGCTCCGCGCAATGCGGCAAAGGTCAACGCATCAGGAAGGTCACCTGCACCGACGCGGCCAACGGTCAAGCAGTGGAGGAGAAACGATGCGCTGGAATCAAGAAGCCGCTTACGTCGCATCGATGTCGCATGGCTCATTGCCCTCGTTGGCGCAGAACAAAGTGGTCCATGGTAAGCGAACGCTTACGGTTGCGGGCGCACTTTGTATAGAGCTGATGCTGTTCTCGCTGCTACGCTGATGCTTTTGTGTTTACACACCCAAACTCTCTCGAATTGATCTCATACTAATATGTTCACTCAAGGAGCAGGTAATCGTTGTTTTTAGAGGAGGATAGACTGGCTCTGCTGCTTGCTCAAAGTACTATCGCTTATTGCACGTTTCTATGGTTTTAATAAATCCATCTGTTGCATGCTCTGTTGCTTAACGGTCGGTGAAATGCTCAAAAGTATAACTGGAAATGCCACACGTCCCAACGTCCTTCCTTTGTACAATATGCTGGAGAGACTCTTGTCCATGTGAACGAAATTTTAGTGCTCGGCTACCTGCGGTCAAGGAGTGCGCACGCGATCGGTTGTCTGCAAACGAGGACGACGTCATCGTGTGCCCGACGGCGAATGCAACCAAGGAAAGAAGCCGCCAGCAACGACGCCATGCAGCATGAAGGCCTGTCCAGCCTATCACTGGCAAGTGACGCCGTGGTCGAAGGTTGGTCTGCGTTAGTGAGTGAGCGACTAGATGGAACGTGTTCTAGTGCATCGATAGTTGCAAGAAGGCCGATCAGCATCGGCGAGTCTACTGCATGAACAACCAGGAGAAGCGAGCGGCTCCGCGAATGTGCGCCAACACTTCTATGCCTGTGACTGCGCGCCCGTGCGATATCTCGAAGTGTCCCTATCACTGGGTTCCTGGACCGTGGAGCACTGTTAGTTATTTAGTTATTATAGCTCTCTTTTGCACGCAAAATCGTCAAATTCCGTCACGATTATTATTACTAAGACATCGCTTTTAGTGTTCGAAGACCTGCGGCAAAGGATACCAATTCCGACGAATCGAGTGCCGCGTGAAAGGATCGAAAAACGCGA
The DNA here is from genome assembly GCA_007213375.1 of Steinernema feltiae. Lineage (NCBI taxonomy): Eukaryota > Metazoa > Nematoda > Chromadorea > Rhabditida > Steinernematidae > Steinernema > Steinernema feltiae. Next base: position 238,737 of record MQUG01000159.1, read on the forward strand.
CCGCCGGAACTGAACCGAACGTCCAATCCCGAATGTGCATCTCGCTCGCGAAACCAAGCGTCTCAAAGGAATGCGCGATGAACGCCTGCAACGCTACTTACCACTGGTTCGCTGGGCCGTGGAGTCAGGTATTCAGCTGAAATTCGATTAAAGATTTGAATTTGGTAAATATTTAGTGTTCGGCTTCCTGTGGACCAGGCTTCCGCCGGAGGAGGGTCAGTTGCCTGGACCGAAACGATCAACGCGTGCCGAGAAGCATGTGCACTGGGAATCCAGGTCGTCCTCGACGCAGAGAATCGTGTTTCCTGCGAAATTGTCTGCCGGGCGACTGCGCCGAGCTGAAGGCGTACAACACGGTCACCAACAGCATGGATGGCAACTACACTGTTCTGGTCGCCGGCTACCGTATCAGTGTGTACTGTCATCTGATGAACGAAACAATTCCGAAAACGTATATCAATGTGGATAAAGACACGAATTACGCCGAAATCTACGGCAAACGGTAGGAATGAGCGGCGCCGCCTGTACCAATCAACCGCAAATGCAATTTCAGATTACTGTATCCATTCACTTGTCCCCATAAGGGTATCGAAACGACTCGTGCGAATGCAGCGAAGACGGTAACCGGAACGCTGGTCTTAGTCGCTACTCGAAACTACGCGTTGATCTCCACAATATGAAAATAAACAGTGAGTCGAAGGCTTTGTTCGTCTCCTCTAGCCAAGTCGTCATTTCAGTTCACGACCACACGTTTGCCGAGAGCGTCTACGGCGAGCTGATTCCTTACGCGACAGCCGGTGATTGCTACAGCGCTGCTGAATGCCCTCAGGTAAGCGCTGCTCATTGATAGAACCCCGCAATCACTAACGCTCCTTGCTCTTTCAGGGTGTATTTAGCGCAGATCTCCGTGGATCCGGTCTCCGCATCGTCGACGACCTGCAATGGGTCGATCAGGGCCACAGAACGTACTCAAGGATAGAGCGCAAATTCGTAAGCTCTTTCTCCGCGTTCAACTCCCGCTAATGCTCCCTCCTCTTTAGAACAACGCTCTGGTGATCGGTCGGTGCGGAGGATATTGTGGTCAATGCGCGCCCGACCGTTTCAAGGGTCTCGTCATCCAAGTTGACCAAAAACAGAAGCCGAGCATAGGCGTCGGCTAATGCTCTCCATCGCCCGTTTGCTTTCACCGATCAGCCAATGAGCTGATTTCCCGGGTATTCTCTGATTATTTCTCTCTCTCTCTCTCTCTCTCTCTCTCCCCTCGTCCCGGTTGCACATACTCTCTTTCTCTTTGCAATTTACCGCGCCTGTCCAAAGAACGGCATCTTCGCTTGCTGCAAATCTGAACGATTTCAATCCTGTCTTATCATCTCCGCTGTTCGCAAAAATTCTTAAATCTTCTGTCTCCGCACCCTGTGATGACCCCTTTATTTACGATGTGCTTTTTGATCTCAATTCTTTTTACAAGATACCGTATTCTTCTTCTCTGCAGCACTACCGTATTCACCGCGTCCGCGTGAACGGTGCAATTCGCTCCATCTTCATCTTTCAACTGCCTTTCACGTTCAATTTTAATTATTTATAAATTCAGATTCACTGCCTGTGTTGCGCTTTGAACAGTCTCTCTCTCTCTCTCTCCCTCGCTCCCTCCATGTATGTGATTAACATTCTCTCCGTGTCGCTATTGTGGTCTCTGCGTGTGTCTTCTCTTTCTCCATGGTACACACTTTAAGTAATAATAAGTAATTCTTTTTCTGGCTAGTAACACTGTCTGATTCCTTTTGTGCTCACTTCCCTTCGCTCGTTTTCTAATTTCCGCGCGCTTTGTACATATATTTGCCGTTCAATTGTATAGAGTGGTTTTGCGGCTCGTGCACTACAACTGCCAAATATGATGTTATGTTCATAAATTGTGTAAACTGAGAATCAGAGCAGAGAATACAGCGTTACGAGTGGGATGAAACTAACTTCCATGCTCTGAGGGTTTAACCCCGAAACACCTGCGAGAATTGGACGGTAACGAGCTTATAATCGAGAGCGGCGAGTCCATAAAACGTTTAGCTGATTGATCATACTCATAAAATCATATTCGTTCTCTTTTGGTCTATTTCTCGCATGGGTACTGTAGACTGGTCGTTACAAAACCAAAACTATTGAAGCAAAATTGCCTGAATCTGTAGAATTCAGGCTTTTTGTGATATTCTGACCATTGCGTCGGGTTTGCCGACCTCGAATTGTCCACAGACTGAAGCCTCGCCAACCGGCAAAACTGTGTACTTCGTCTAACTAAGCGTCAATCTTCGTCGATTTGTCAGCCGTTGTGCGGTTGTTTGGCTAAATTGATACATTCTCTACTGCGTAAGGCAAATAGAGGTCGGCAAACACGATGCAATTGTTCGAATCTCACAAAAGTCCTGAAATCCGGATATTCCGACAATTTCGTTTCAATAAAAGCTAGACGAGAAGTAGATTATAGAATCAGACCATCGAACAACAAAATAAATGGCTTCTCATGCTCATTCAATACTTCATGTCAACAGCGGCACGTTGCGTTGATTTTCAGAAAATACGGTAGTCATAGGACCACAGAGAGCAGTGCTGCGAGTGCTAAACATAGCTAAATGCATGTATAATCCAATCGGAACACACTCTTGTAAATCAAGGGACCAATTTGCACAATAATTGCTTTAACTGCACTTTCGGCTAATTCGCGCAGCCTGGTTGCAGGGCCATCTCTAATGCGATTGTGGACGCGCTTTTTTGCATGAATGAGTCTACAATCGCTGAAATTGATGGAGAAGAGATTCAAGTGCAAAACCGAACGCGAGTACTGAGAGCAGACGAGACAAAACCGTCGTTTTCTTCGTCCATCAATAAAAAGAGCTCACAGAGCTTGTTTGACGAGAAACCCGAAGCTCCGCTTGAAGAAGACTCAATTTTATTATGAAGATCAATCAATTAAAGCTCTCATTCACCAAAGGACAAACCATCAATTAAACATTCTTGCACCAAGACTGAATATCCGACGAAGTGGCCGAGTGTTGGCGCTCGCGTGGAACGGTTCTCAAGTTGGTGACGTCGTCTTTGGACACCATTTGCTGTTCCACACGTGTTGGCGCGACATTTTGAGGGTGCGAGGTGGAGGTGGCGACGTGTCGCGGCGACATATCGCTCAGCAGAGCGACATGCCGAGCCGTAGGTTTCATGTTCACAGCGAGTTTATCACTCATCGAAGTCGAAATAACGGACGCGCGAGCGTAAATCAACGAGGCGATACCGTTTGTGTTGAGAGCGACGCTGAAAGAGGAGAAAAACAAAGATTAAGAGCAGAAAGCGTATGAGGAGAGCTCAAAGAGCGTGCGCGTGAAAACAAAAAAGGCAGAAGTGTGTATGTGGGCACTTCTTGTGTCTTCTCTGGGCGGACTCTCCACTCCGAACCGCGAGCGTGATTTAGGAGACGATCGTCATGATGGGAATTCGATATACCAAAGAAACGCGGACGCTTCGGAGCAGAGAAGCACAAGCAACGCATAAATATTAAATGCCCTCATGCGAATACATCCAAATAAAGGACGAACGCTTCCTCCAACTGCGCGCGCGCGTCCATGACCTCATTAGCTGCGTTGTCTTATTAGCGGAGCGAACGCGTCGATGTCCCGAGTAAGTTAAGTAATGAATACCTCTTATCCGCGTGGCCGATTAATCGCTTTTGGTCGTCGAGCAAGCGAAGCGGCTGTTCGAAGCTCTTCTTCGCCCACTTCTTCTTGCCTTTCCTGTTACCGGTGGCGATTGCGGGGAGTTGGCACGTTAGGGAGCACCAGTTTGCGAAGCGACAGACCACTTTTTTCACCTAAAAAGTGCGATTTAGCCACAAGGAAAGCACACAGTGTGAATCAAAAACGACTTTAGAGACAATCGGTATGGACACTTTTGTTTTCGCACATTTAGGCTCACATTGTGGGAATAAAAGGCGGCAAAAACAAGGTTGATCTTTACAATGAACGCCGATGAAGCAAAGGTTGAAACGCGCGTTGCAAATTGGCACGCAGAAATGCAAGAGGGAATCTTCTTTCTCGTCCTCAGACCAACAATCACAAGAGCAACAGCGGTTTTGGATCGAAAAATGACGAACTTGGATAGTTTTTATGTATTGAATACAACTACACGTGAGAATCGGCTTTTTAGGTCCTGTTGGACCGTAGCTCAACCTTCAACAGTAGGCATCCATCTCAAAGAACAATTAAATTTTGAAATTTGTATAGAAAACGCTGGGATTGAACTTTTCTGCTTTCCCATTAGTTCATGTCGGTTTGAAGTGCCTACACTCAACAACCCTCTACAAGTCAACTCAACAATTTCGTGCAAAAATTCTCTTTTTCTAGACTTGATTCATCACTCGTTTCTGTTGATTCAACGGAAGCAATCCATTAAAAACGAATAGGAAATAACATAAAAACTGGCTGATAAAGACCGCGCGGTTCTTAGGTCATCACTGGCTACCAGCTAATCAAGACGATCCATGGTCGACGCAATGAAAACATGTTTTTCAAAGTCGAAAACAGAAGCGAATAAACGGATTTAATAAAAAGAAAATTGTCTGCGGTCTCACCTCTTTTGTTATCGTCTTATCGTTGCTGATGTAAATAGGCAAACGCAACGCTGCCGCCAGAATCGATAACAACGAGGAGACGTCGGTGACAATCGCGTAGAATCCTTGGAGTTCCAGGAGCGAATCGGCGTCAATGTACTCCCACGTTGCGACGAAGACGTCGAGAATGTTTGCACACAAGTAGCACGCGACCACCATCACGAGCATTCGAGTTGCGGCGCGAACACGCGATTTGATCCTTCCGACGTGGCCCCTGAAATGTTGTTCTGTGCCGGAAGAACACTCGGTGGTGTTGGTGGACGTACTTTGAACCTACGGTCACATACAGAATCAGCGTTTTGACCATTCGATCTTTTTCGCTTTTCTGCACGCTGTACACGATTGCGGCGTTACAGTAGGCGAGAACGAAGAAGGGCAGGAAGATGGTGAAGATGCGGCGAGCCCAGAACCTCCACAAACTGTCAAAGAGTGGATTTTTGGCTAGATCGCTGAGAACAACGCCCATACTGGCCAAACCCGTGCATTCGGGGATACGGTAGATCTGAAAATGAACTGGAAATTAGACCTTTCGAATTGTTGGGATAATCAAGAGTGTTTGATGAGTTTGAAGCGGTTCAGACGTGTCTATGACTACTCTAGAACCGACTTGCGGTCGGCGATTTTTGTTGTTTTTCACACGAGCGTAATTGTTTATGTCTGAGAAGACGCTTCTGATAAACGACGCACTCAGAAAAGTCAATAAATCCTAGTTTCATTGAAATCAAGCTTATTGCAAAACCATATTACACTTGAACAGGAAGACCGCAATGCACTTTGCGTTCAATTCCATTGCCCGCGATTGTTTTTGAGACTGACAGTTCCCTCAGCAATAGTTCCTGTAAACACTCAAAATTGAGAGCAAATCTCGTCTCTTTTAGAGTCGAATCATGGCAATCTGGCTTCCCGATTATATCTGTATCAACTGACACTCAGGCGCCCCAACAGGCATCCCCTAAGTCGAGTCTACGCTATCTTGCAAGCGGAAACTCCATACATCAGTCAGCTCAACACAAGTATAGTGAATTAGCTTAAACGACGCTCCACTGATTGACCCCAAACTTACTTCAATTTCAAAGTAGACCGTTCCTCTGAACAGAATCCCAAGTAGGAAGGCCAAACAGACGCCCAGCTGTCGATTCTTGCACACAAACCTGAACAGTCGTTCACATTGGTGATAGTCGATTGTTTGCAGGTAGCGTTCGAACGTCGCAGCGACCAGTAGAAAAGACGCACTGGAGAGAGTGATGTGTGATATGGTAAACGTGACTTGTAACCAGTCGTGCCACAGTTTGAAGAGTGGAAAGTAGTTGAAATACTCTGCGTATACCTAAAATGCAAATGTTCGTTTGAAACTGCACGGAATCGTAAGCGTTCAAGTCAAAAAAGGGTCAAAATCAAGTGATTGACTCTGTGAAAAAGATCAAATATCGTTTGAAAGGTCGTTCTCAACCGATCCCAGAGGACAATCTATGAATTGCTAGCCGCTGTCAGCTCTTGGTATTCTTTGTATTCAATCCACGTCATCTGAATCTCGTCAAAGAGACAAAAATATGGATGTTTTTGCTTTCAGATCAACGACATCACCTTGTTTTTAACTTTGAATTCACAATCTGCGTTGCTTCATATTGTTTGCATTGTTGCATTGTCGTCAATGCTACCAAACAGTTCACTAATCCTCACCTGCATGCTCATTATCCCGATGTAGGAGAGAGAAATAAAGATGTCACAAAGGCTGACACACGTCAAATAGGTGAGATTCCTTCTCCGCAACACCGGCGACTTTACAAACGTGTAGAAGAGAAGGAAATTCTCGATGAAACTGAGAAGAGCCAGCGTTGTTCCCACACATCCGACTAGCACCAACTTGAACTCCTAAATTGGACGCGTTCATGAATTGATCTCTCTGTTCCTCTGCACCAACCAGATACATCATCTGATGTTGGGTGCATGGCGCTGTGCCGTCTGCATCTGAGGCGTTCGGCATCAAAGGTCATAGGAGGATCACAGGAGTTACAGGGGCACTTTGTGGAAGGATGCTGCACCCGCAATTAATCTGAAACACGGAGTGAAACTAGCTACACTCCCATGGTCAAGCCAGAGGGACACTCGACGGAGCTTAAGAGACGATAAGTGCGGCGCTTAGTAGAAGTCAGAAGTCAAGGGGCGGAGGAACCGCCTTGTTTTCAGAGGATCATATTCGTCTATCAAAATCCACTCCTGGGGATGGGCTTCGGTAGTGCTTCAGAAGAATGGCACTTTGAGCGAGCGATATGTTTCACAAAATAAGTGGCCCTCTCACACACACAGCGACCACGCAGACAGACGTGAAGCAACTCTGGAGGCATTTATGGAGGCACTAAGCGACCACACAAAGATTGATTCCTCCCGTGCTCGCGCAAAAACACAATTAATCAACAATGCGGATTAGCCCCTGAGCAAACAGAGCAAATAAAACTTTGTTTTTGCTTCTTTAGGTGACATCAGTTCCTGATAGGACAACGGGGCAGTTGGAAACTTGATATAGAAGTGGACAGCATAGAATTACTGAGGAATTCAGTATAGCCCCGATTGCTCTTCAGCCGGTAAGTGATTTAGGCTTTGTTTTTGGCAAAAGAGTTGCTTTCTGCGATCAGTCATGCCCTATCGAAGAAGAATGGAATCAAAAATTGAACTTTGTTGAGAATGCATGGAATGGAGCTACTCAAAATGCAAATAATTTGTCATCGGAGCATCACAGTGAGATGGATACTCTGTACTATTGTCATCCAAAATCGGTCTTTGAATGGGATTAGTACAATAGTAGGCACCCTTTGAGTGTCTATTTTCTACGCGATCCAACGCATTTCAAAGATACTTTGCAATCCACGGGATCTAATCTAACCTGTGCGTCCTTGAAGTCCCAACAGAAGATCTAGCCTCAAGCCTTTGTTGTCACCGTCATTTCAAGCAATACAACTTTGTAAACATCGTTCCCAGGCGCAATAAAATTCTTCGGAAATAGAATACGCTGTGAATACTACGGTATAACCAGACGGAGTTTTAAGGAGACTAAAACCAACGACTAAAATTAGCGCTGTAGTTTACAACAATAAGATTTCCTCTAATCTCCCAGATAATAAGGATTCCTCCACGGAAATCTACAAACGCGTAAATCCATAAATTTGGACTTCTTGTGAGAACGCATCATTCAGCAAATAATCAAAAAATGGAATCTCTGATGCAATTGAACTAGACGGACACAGAGGAGCGAGTGCATCCTATCTGCGTTGTGCAGCCTCCTAGACTCCAGCAAAACAACAACAATAACAGTTTGTTCTTGAAATTCAAAATTTCTTTCCGCTTTTTCGGGGCTACAAATGTGCCACTGACGCAGTCTTTGGGAGCTCCCAAAGGTTAACAGCCTACTCACAACGAACTTAATTGAGTTGATGCGCCGTCGTCAGTAAAGCCATAAAGTTGAAAATAGAAACAGCCCGGTGCCTTTGAAGCAAACAAAGTTCACGAGGACGCTTTTGCCCTTAAACTTTAATCCATCATCCTGCATGCAATTCGCCTCTTCCAACGTCAATTCTAATGTCATCAGCAAGGATCAAACAAGATTTACACTTTCATTGTGCAAAGATCGTTGTTGCGGCCAGGAAGTCAAATATAACGTAGGCTCGAGACCACAAAATGGCGCTCTATTGCGTTCGTTGGTATAGTGAACATAGTGAAACGTGTGCGTGTTTTCACAAATCAGGAAGAGTTTTAAAGTTGAATACGTCATACGAATGGCTGCGTTCCGTCTACGGCCGTCTACATGCGGCTTCGCTGTCGTCATCAAGCAGGATGTATTACGGTAACCTTGAACCTTGAAGTCAAAAATACACACCTCGCGTAAAAACGGGTCTCTGTCTGAGCCGGAATGAAACGAAGAGTACCAAAGATAGCGAGCGGTTATGCCGGACCAGTCATTAAATAGTACTGAAAATTTAGAGCTTTCCGAGAATAGGGTCAAAAAATGCGGCCAAATTGCATCTGCACACAACGGACATTGTTCTACTAGCGTCAAACGCACTTTAATCAGGATCACTGACGGAAAACGGCGCAGAATACGCAGCGGATTAAGCAATTATCTGCAATTAGTACTCGATCACCACAAGCGTTCTCGTGTACCGTAGTGCAGCGAGCGCCTCTCCCTCGAGAGCTTCTCTGTCTCTCTCAATAATACGTCTGTAGCGCTGTTTATCCAACGTTTCGGCGTTCAAGTTACCTCGTGTGCGCAATGGCGATGAAAAATGCATTTGATGATAACGAGAAAACAGAAGATCGAAATGAACAAATAGCGCCGCCGCCGCCGATGATGACGATGATGTACGTGTGGTTGACTGCACTGGTGTCTGTTTTTCTACTTTCAAAGCCCTCCGCTATGCGTGAGGGCATCGCCAAGTTCGCCTGTTAAGTGAGGACGAACGAGCGATAAATAATGAATTGCAAACCTTCCTGCTGCAGACTTTCTTGTGGAAAACAAAAAATGAGTATAAATAAATAATATTCAAATGGTAATTTTTCACTGTAAAATGGCGGCCTATTATCCCCTCCACGTTGTGCTGCTGCTGCTTGAGGCAATTGCGGAATCAATCGCTTGATTGATGACCGCGCTTGCCTATTGCGTTTTTATATTTTGTCTCGAGCGCAAACAATGCAGCGGAATGTTGGGGACTAATTACTTTCAGCGCGCAGAGAGCAATTTTGAGGTATAAAAATGGTTAGCTGCAAAAGGGACAGCGCGAGAGCTTATCAGCAAACCAGGGAGTGATTCAAGGCGTTTGCAACAATCAAACAGTCTGAGATATTTAAGAAACAAACCTTGGAACGCCGCTTTCCGTCGGTCCGTAGAGGAAAACAAGGTTGTTACGTTATTAAAAAGCTTTTTTAATAGAAGTTGAATCAGAAATTCATAAACAAAGTAATGAAAATTGTACAAAACAAAGAAAAGATGAAAAACCAGCGTTTTGAGTTTAACTTGGAGGAAAGAAATCAAAACGCCGATCGCCCGAACGCACGAACCTCTTTCCCCTGTCGCTAAACAAATGCAGATGTCCTCCAACTCAATGGTTCGGGTAATTTCCTGATAAGCGCAGACACCGCACGGTCAACATTTCACGAATAACACGAACGTCTCCATCATGTTGTATAATGACGGCTGAGCCAAAAAACCAGCCGTCAATCGCGTATCCATAATCATCAATCAAATGAGCTTCTTGAGGAGTGCACGCATCAGTACGTGTACTTCCATTGTGTAAGCCCCACTCGCGCGCTTGTAAGTGTAGAACTAAATCTACTTCCTAATTGCGTTTCCGCGTTAAACGCTTTTTCTCAAAGTGACTTTTGATTTAGTCACTGTGATTGCACCATCAAGTGAGGCAAAAAATTAATCCCATCGGCGTTGAGGAACGATTTATAGATTTTGAAGAAAGCAGAGAAATGGTTTTGAGCGCTTTTTGGGAGGAAATATGACCGCCAGGAATAGAATTTCTGCGGCGAAGATTCGGCGGTGAGCACTGAGGGATAGCATGCGCCGAAGAGGGAAACCAGGTGGGCGAACCTCTAAAAACGCAGAAATCGAGTCAAATCGAGAAATTAATACGCTTGTACTTTAATCATTCATCTATTTAACGGTTTTTTGTTGTCAAATGCATAAAAACATTATTTTTTAAGCAATCTCTCGACAGATTAGCTTAGCAAACGCTTCCAAATAGACTCAAATAATAGAACGAAGTTTAGCGGTGCAGGACTGTAGTGAGTCGTACTACAGTAGCAAAAACCCGCTGTTTCTATCTAATTGAAGGCGAGTTGCACGAATCCAGTAGTTGCAAGGAGTTTTATCAGAATTTCGACCACAATTTCAGTTTTTGATAGACGGAAGCAACGCACAGACAGCTCTGGCAGTGACATAAACGTTGTAACACTTGTCGACAGCGGCGATAATTGCGCAAAACAAAACAATCCTCGCGTCCAAAAACAGAATAATTCGACTTGAAGATAATTTGTGTAAATTGAATGCATGTTTGAAACCTTTCAAATTCTAGAATAAGCGTTGACGCAAGGAGAAAAATTACAAAATTCTCTAGGATTCCTTCAAGTGGTGCTTCCTTTCATTTTTCCACGCGCATCCGCACGTATGAGGATAAATGTTGCATCGCCGTTCGAATCCTCTTAGAAAACGGAAAAAACGAGTTAAAAGAAGGGGAAAACGCAGAATGGAGCAACAAAGGATCAATTTGGACAAGAGGCCTAACGGGACACCCGCATGCGCTTATTGCTTTGTGATATCCTACGGGGACCTGCTTTGCGCATAAATCAGAGTCACGCGCCGGTTGGCAAATGTGTCGCTGAGATAAGAAAACATCCAAAGGTCATTTTGTTCAAAAACGGCTTTTCGGTTTCATGCGAAAATGCGAAAAGTGATGAGGGCATGAAGGGCCTCGGCCATTATCACGTAGTTAACAATTGAATGTCCAACTTGTTAGCCTATAATCGATAAAAGCGCAAAAGTGAGTGTTCCAGACCAACCACATGGGAATTTTCGGGATCACAGACAGGACGCGCTTGTTTTTCGTTTGTTGCAAAACGCAATTACCATCAATCAAAGATTAGAACAAAGGTTGTTTCTGGGAACTTCCGCTCAAAATGATCAATGGGGAATTAAATGCTGTTGCAGTAGAACACAGTTTTGCCATTCACGCTGCTGTGCAACCTGTTGAGAAGAACACTTGCTATGGAACGCTTTCACGTTCACAAGGATCTTTCACTTAAGCGGAATTTCCTTCTCTTTAAGTTGTTTTCAGGAACTGCATTCTAAAGACGCTCCTTTCAACTATCACAATTGCATTGCTTGAAGACGTCAGCAGACCGACAAAAACAGACTAAAGAACGAGAGGTTCGCACGGTGCGCTGGGAACAGTCTCGAACAGAAGGTGAGTCAATCGTAGTCACAAATTGAGAGCCAAGCGGACAATTCTCGGAGACAAAAAACAAAGAATTGTAGCAAACGCATGCCTATGACCGTGAAACTCAGAGGCTCCAATTTAATTTGCCGGTAAACACGACGATTACTCTCTATTCTAAGATCAAACGAGGTTTAGTCATAGAGTCAGCTAGGCGTCAAAAAACCGACGAGCACCGTAGAGAAAATGCGCTTGTTATGGTGGCATAGCGCAGAATAATTCGCGGATGACCATTATTAGAGCGAGAGCCAAAATTAGGGTTGTTCTAAGAAAAATTAATGAAAAACAAATTTCGAATTCAAATTCATTCCGTTCGCACAATCGCTAAGCACTGAAACAAGGAGACGGAACGCGCCAGAAAACGGAACTGGACAGATGCGTCTTTTTTGAACTAATTGACTTGTGTTCGCCTCAAATTGTTATTTTAAACGACGCCGCGCAGAAGAATCGAACTGCGGAAATCAGAAATTTCCTGATGAAATAATCACCAAGTCCACCCGCGCGCTGCAGAGCTTATTTTTGTTTTTTCCATTTGCTTGATGCCACACGGCGTGTTCCAAAGATCACGAGCGCAGAAGGGACCCTCAAATTCAGCAGTTAAAACACGGCGAGCAAGCCATTTGAAGAACGCAAAACAGTTGCTTCCCCCTCGTAAAAGTCTACTTTTGGAGTGCACCAGCTCCCCTCGAGGGCAACGACGATGAGAGGGAGACATTAATGAAACCGAGTGCAATGAACTAAATGGCGTCAGCATCCAAAAATCATTAATACAGCAGCATGCGATTTAGTTTCGCCACGCAACAGTTGACTTTCTATTAAAGTTTAATAGAGAAACCACGCTCCACACACCAATCTTCGGAATTTGATAGCCTCTAGCCGATAGGACTTGGCATTTCGCTGAAAGTACGGTAGATTTCCAGAACAACAAGGCTGCATGTTTGGAGATAAGGGTGCGCTGATCAGGCCGAATCAACACGCTCACCAATGCATAAAAACGTCAAGGGCAATGGTACCCTTTGACATTAGCCATGTGGAATGGGTGATGCAGAACCGCAGAAGCATTGCAAGTGAACTTGTCAGTTGCATAGGTGTCTAGCCCGAATTTTTCAGACCAAATCACTCAGACATTCCAAACAGCATAAGTGCATTGTATTTTCCGCTTGCTCCTCCTCTCTAAACACCCAATTAAGCGCTTTTCTCTTCAGACCTCAACCGAAAAACCAATTTAAGCACTTCATTAAAAGTTCTACGCACTGAACCGTCGATAATAACAACAACAGCGGATAGATGCAGGAGACCGCAAAACACATGTGAGAGATCGATCAGTGAGTGAGCGAGCAACAGTGATTGGGAATGATCAGCGATTTGTCTTTGTCTCCAATTCAAGTCCATAAAAACATTTTCAGCGCTCCACGCGATTGGGACGAAGTGAAATTTTCCGTTGTTTGCAATTTCTAATATTTGATGTTAAAGGAAGTACGGTAAAGAAACAAACTGTAGTCTAATCACAGAATTGAGGCCGTTTGCAACCGGTTTTGTCCTCTAAAGTAAACGCCCACAACCTTCGAAACTGGGGAGAAATTTGACCCGACCAGAGCGTAGCTGCAAAGAGAACGTTGATAAAATTGCGATCAGTTTTGAATAAGCCGAACGCGCTGGAAATTATAAATCATTCTTTCAGGATCGTTCACCTTGTTCACCTTGCCTGTATCTGTCGTCAAACTGTAGTTTTCAATGAGCTCCTATCCTTAAAGAGCCCTTGCCAAGTCTTTGAACTCTCTTCCAATCATTCAAGTCTAACTGGAGATGGTATCACAGCTTCAAGTACGGTCTCAGCTCCAGGGTTCATTTGTTATTGGAAATCTTTACACCGCTTAGTTTGCTCGCAAAGACTTCACCTCGTTGACGTGCTGACATCACGCTCTGTAGCCCTACTCCACAAAAGACTACAGTAACCTCGGAAGACAGTAGTTTATTCCCATCAATAAATACCGGTCCACTTACTCAACCAACAACTAAATAAAACTTTACAAAACAAACAACTGTACACCGAAGGCACTATTAATAACGTGGGAGAATAGAGATAACAACACTTCGAACTGAAAATTAGAACAATACGAAAATAAAGCGATTTTTGAATGCGGCATTCACCGGAATAAATAATAATTGATCGATATGTACAAATCACACCCTCTCCCTCTCTCTGTCTGTCTGGCTAGACAGGAATAGGCGCGTTCTCATAGAAATCTCTGTCTATCCACTCGCCGTCGTCGTCTTCCTCTTCGCCGTCGAGCTGAACATGAAAGTGAGACTAGAGTGACTACCGTATCAAGCCTACCGCTCGCAGCTCCTTTTCATTGAAGATTTTAGGCAAAATCAGTTGGCGGAAAACAATAAACAACATCAGGACGAACGGGAAAGCTAGCGCGGTGATCTTGAAGTTCTTGACTGCGTAGACGAACATCAAACAGGCAATTTGAATGCACGTGTAAATGTGCATTTTCCATATGCGCACCTAGAATTCGGTTTGCAGGGTAAACAGACTCAAAGCTTACCGATTCGGTATAGGGCACTATAGGGAAGTACTTCTCGGGGATGAAGAAGAGAATTATCCTGTTGACTAGCTGCACTCCGGACAGATTCATGATCCCCAAATACAGGAAAACGCCGAACAATGAAGCGAGCGGTAACCTCAGATAGGAACCAGCAAAAGCAAACGCGCCCATCATGATCGAAACGCCAATCGTAGTCACACGCTGTTCCAGCACTGCGTCAACCTCTGAAATTCCAATTGCAGCTCGGTTCTCAGGAGAATCGTCTTACGTGGACGTTCGCCGGGAGCCGCTTTCTTCATCTTCGTCAAAGAGCTGCAATGAGCTAAGGATTGCACAGCGGCTGCGCACATCCAGGGAAGGCCGAGGACGCTGCACAAGAAGGCGCAGCCACCCATGAGCATTAGATCCCAATGCATTCCGGATCCTTTCTTCAGTCCTCGTTCTTTGCGGGCGAGCAGAAGTCTAGAAGAGAAAGCGTTGGAATTGAAATCAAATTAATCTCCTTTTTTGCTGATTGAGCGGATTTTGTCCGCATCTCATTTGATTTGCAAAATGAGAATTTTTAGGATCAGATTGGGCCAGAAGCGTCCGGATAAATCTCGTAAAACAGAACAGAAAGTCAACTTACTCTGTAATTTCAGTTTCCACAAACAGCAGAATGAAGACCAACAATGCCGGTACGAGAGCCAACAGAGCCGCCCACCACTTTTCAGTCGGCAACCAAGGATGAACAAGAAGTCCATGACCGCGGACAGCCAAATTGGTGAAGTTGATGTGATCGGGCATGTCGAGACGAGCGAGATAGGGATCCGGGAGGAGGAAATGAACGAGACAAGCGACCAGAGCGATGGAAATGAGGACTCCAAAGTCTCCGATTGCCCTCCGGAGCTGAAACGAACGCTGTTAGCGGCGAATAGAGGACGATTTCGTACGTGTCTGCCTAGATAGAAACTGTCGCGGAGTTGTTTGAACCCGTAAGCGAGCAAAAACGTGGTGACCATAATGATCGCTGTGAGAAGAGCTGTATTGGGTTCTGCGTCACTGCACGGCAATGCGGCCACCGTTTCTGTCTCATTGGTCATGTTGAACGTGCATCCCTTGTGCACATCCTTGTAGTAGGTGTAGTCTTCGACCGGATTGTCTCGGAACGTCTAAACGAAACGCGTCGTTCGAAATTCCACAGTTTTGTATTTGGTGTCTCAACGATCAAACAATTCATCGTCGTTGTAGTCATCAATGCCGCGCATTTGCAGACGTCATGACAGCAGCGGAAACGTCTTACCTTCACGAGGAACGAACAGCTCTCGGCGATGAAAATTGCCGAAATGAGAGCGGCGAAGATGTCTTCTGTAAACCGCGTCACATAGACGAGTAGCCGCGACCCATCGACAGCCACCGTAATTATGGAAATCAGGAAGATCCATAGACCCGAATACCAGCGAACAGTCAGGAAATCGACGTCTAACCCCTGACAGAACTGAAAGAGAGGAAAATTCACGAGGAAAGGACACAATTGGGACTTACAGTATACAAGCTGGCTTCAAAAATGAGAACAGGACCAGTAGCACTCATGATGAGCAGCGGTTGAGCAGCGAAAAGACCCCAAATTATGCCGCAGACACATTGTGCCATTAAAGTTTCAATTGTACCAATTTTTTCGTTTGTGTATTTTCCTGAAATAGACGTTCAATGTTTGAGCTTTGCCATTTTGATATCGAAAGGCAACGTTCTAATGCTGTTCTAATGATTCAGCACGGCTTTGACCTTTCCATTTAGTCATAAAAACGCTGAGGGGACAGTTTTGGGCGATAAACGACCAGAGAATGGGACTAAAATTTGAATTTTTGGTGACTACATCGCGAGTTTTCACACAGAATGAAACTGACAACACCAGGTTGTCGCCGCAATACCGTAATTTTTCAATTTAAGCTAATTCGCGGTCACGGCAGATCAAAGCTGACCTTTTACAGAGAGTTTAGAGCTTGCGACTTACCCATCAAACCACCGAACGTGATCGCCGGCGCAAAACTCGCAAAGAACATGAAGACAATACTTGTTATACATTGGAAATCTAAAGCGTCCCTGATGTCGGACCTGAAACGAACCCGGTTTAATGGACCCAGGTTTAATGCGAACGACTTACCAGTAGTAGGGGAATCTATTGTTGAGATCATTGATCATTCCATTGAAGAACAGTCTTCGTCTGCTCTGCTCCGAAGAGGACTGACTACTACGAGGACTGTTATTGTATTCGGCTTCCATGTTCTGCTGCGCTGCGTGCACTTTCGCCATTGCTTTCGCCTTCTTCCGCTTCTTCAAAGCTTTCTTGATCTCATCACCAGACAAGAGACGCTTCGAATCGACCTGAACCGCAGAGATGTAAATTAAAGGATACTGTAGTGGACCGCTTACCTCACCGGGCGGAATCACCACCGATTCGTCGAGAAACTGGTCGATTCCCTCGATCAGTTGCGATTTGTCACCAGCGCCGTAGGCGATTTTATTGAATGCCTGAAGAAAGGAAGTTTCAGTGAAGGAGAAGCTGAAAGGCGGCAGAAAAGCCCCTCCTCCCGCCGCGGCCACATGAACGACGTTGCCTGAGTGACATCAGCTTATAATTAATCATCGCCCGTGTATTCGCGATATGGAATGATTATGTTGTTCATAGAGGGAAACAATTCAATTGTTTTGATTTGCACGAAGACTGAACAGAAGGATTGACAAAGGAATAGAGCGCGCATGTCTGCGATCGCGAGTTTTCTATGCGATTTTCTTGACGAAGCAAGCAAAAATTAACGCCTTTGCTGTTAGGGTAAACGTCGTTTAGTAGGCCTTAACCTGTTACCAGTATGGTGCGGTAGACCTAATATTACACGTCACCATATACTTCTTGAAGTGCTACCTTGTAAATATCAAGATAGTCGTAATCAGGGAGGATGCGCAGAACGTTCGGTTTTCCGACGGTTCCGGCGCAGACTGCACGAATTTCCGATCTCTACGCGTTGTTATAGTTCGTCAAAGCTATTAATTTCTGTCTACAGCTGAGGTACAGTTTTGAATATTCTAAAAATACCAAAGTAACCCTTTACAGACCTCAGAAATAACTCTGTTCTCTCACTCTGCAACTAGGAATGAAGACAGAAATGTACAGCACACGAATGAACACAAAACATCAAGCTTTTCATACGCGAAGAACGAAACTACAACGCAAGGGTCAGAAAACGTCGGGAAAGCCCAACAAGATGACCTCTGAGTGGTCACAGATATGCCGATCTATGACGAACGCTAATCGAAGAGGTTTATCTCACATTAGGACGCCGGGGTGATCAATCATATCAGAGCAAATATTTGCTGCTCAGAGGATAGAGTGTATAAGATGCAATTACCCAACGGAAGAGAGGCGAAAGCGAGAGGAGTACTAAAGTATCGTGGCGCTCGCGCGCGGCGTCGACTGACCATAGGTTTAATATCACTATCGTCATCACAAAAGACAAGTAGCCACTCGCGCGAATGAGTGCGATGAGCGTCTATGAGACTTTTGAAAAACGGTCGGTGAAGTGACGGTCCACAACGGAAATAAAACGCGCGCGCCGCCCCTCTTTTTTGTAATTACCGTCTCAAAAGCTATTTTAGGACATGAACTAGCGCGAAATGCCAACAAAAACAAGAAAAACAGGTGAATGAGAGCGGCTGGGGCGTGCGCCGTTCGTCATCTCAAGCAAAGCAAGAAGAAGCGCGCTCCAACAACGCACTGGACGCTGCAAACAATAATAAGTACTCCCAGGCAGCAAACAAACACAGTATACTCAACGCGCAGGTAACAGCGGCGGCGGCATAATAAAACAAGCGGTCAGAGCGCGCGCGCGCGTTCGCGGTCAACACCCACCTGATTAGCCATCAGTGTGGAGATTGAGCGTCCGAGTTCGTGATAGCTCCCGTCGTCTAGTTCGGGACCCAGAATGACGAACAGAAACCGGACGGGGACTTTGACGTTGTTGAGGTCCGGAAGATAGGTCGCTTGAGAGAGGCGAACCATAACGAAGCGAGCTTTTGTCAGGCAGGAGAGCTTGCCGACCATCACCTGAAAATGACAATAAAATAGGCCGTTTGTTGCATTTTTACTGAGTTTGAAGAATTTGTTGGGGCTGAAAAGGTTATATGAGGTGCTCCTTTCATGACTACATGTCAGGAATTGTATTTTAAATGAGTAAGAGAACTGGTTTTATCGACTTTGGCAAAAACTGTAAATTAAAATTGAGTAGAAGCGGTCGATTTGCGGCGTTTGGTGGGGCTGATTTCAACCACGGAATTGTCGATTTACAGTGTTTATGTGGTCAAACTAGCTATTTAAAAAACAAATATAAAAACTCAATTTCTACAGAACGAATTGAAACAAGTCGCATCTGTACTCAATCTCTAAATCAACATCAAAAGGTGGAAATGACGGTTGCGTCGTCAGTTCAAAATTGACAATTCTGGGCCAATTATCGTGTTTTGACGTAAATCGCCGAAATTGCATTCAATTTAATTGCCAGACAGGCTAAAATCCAACGTAGCTGTGCTGTTGTTGTGTCCACGATCCCAAAATGTCTCACCTGAGCCAATTCCGTATCCACTTCGCACTTTTTCATAATCTCGTCTCCGCGATATTGTCCCAAATCTCCGGATTTCGAAGTTGTGTTCTTTGTGAAACTGAACATTCCTGTGTTATGGGTGCGTTTTGCTCGCAGAACTCACTCAGCTAGTGTGTTTGAGAAGAATTGCATGACGCTCGCTCGTTTGCGGTGACTGATTGGCGGCGCGTGTTCTTCCACGTGACAAACGTTCGGAAAGCTAAAGAATACGCGTTTTTGTGGAAATCCCCGTATTGTTCGGTGCAAACCTTCGCTGGTTTGCGGGAATCGTTCCTCCCTTTTGAATGCTGTTTTGGTATTCGTCATCTTCCAAGATGGTCGGCTGCTGGAAGGAGTGCTGTCGGTAGAAGCTTCTGTGGGGCTCTGGAACGTCTTGTGACTTGGAAATCAACAGTTTACTTCTATTTGCATACCCGAACTGTCACGTCTCGGCGCAATGGGCACCGCGGATGACGAAGTCTTCATCGTGGAGGTGTGACGTTCAAAGAATCCACTGGCAACAGTGGAGATGCGAGACATACGGCGATCGGGGACCTGACTAAAGAATGATTGACCAAACTAGAGCACTGCGCAGGCCTACCAGTGTTTCATTTGCAGAACTTGCATGATTTTCCGTGTGTTCGCAATGTTATGACCCTCAAGCGACATCGCCTTTGCGATGCACTCACAGACATCTTCGTAGCTCGCGCAATCCATGTCTAGCAAAATCACGCCTGAAAATAACAAAATTGATATTTTGAAGACCAAATCGATGTTTTGCAAGATTACTTTAAACCTTTAATGTACAGACCGATTACAGTCAGTGATTTGTAATTGTAATCGCACAAACAACATTTTGGTCATCCTGTGCGAATGGGATGAACAATTCCAATAGGAGGGTTTAGATACGTTCAATTTTTCAACCCTTCTAACGCTTCCAAACGATAATTTCATAAAAATCAACTTTTCGTAAGTGTCTGTCAGCGGAATGAATTAATTTGGGGAAATTCTGCATATGCTAAGATAGTCATCCCAATACTTAAGCCAAAACTGGCCCAGCCGGCTTCGCCTGGGACTAACCAACAAGCTGAATGCATACAAGTCAGCATATCAAACCGTAACTAATCTCAGAAGTTCATTCTGTCCTTCAATCGTTTTGTTCCATTTTGCTTTGCTATTCATTTCCCTCTTTGAAATCTTTTTTTTGCCCTTCTGGACGACTGGGATGAATATTTCCAATTGGAGGGTTAAGGGGACAGCCGACTAAGTTCAATTTTTGCTTCCAAACGTTAATTCCATTAAAAAATCAAGTGTTAAACTTGTTATCCCAATACTCAGGCCAAATTGGCGCAGTCGGCCTCGCCTGCGCCCAACCAACAAGTGGAATTCATTCTGTCTACCTCAGTCGTTTTGTTTCTTTTCACTTCCCTCTTTGAAATCACTTCATCGGCGCGTGGTCTCTTGGTCTTTCTGAACTCATACCGATCGGCCCATCACTGCAAAACTCTTACATCGGCGGAACCAAATCGCGCTAATCCGCGTTATCTGTTGAGACTACGCAAAACGCTGATGATTTCTGTGCGTTCAAATTTGCACGCGACACGAATTGAGTGATAAGAGTACAGCTGACAGCGGTTCGCTCCTTTCCAAAGATTGTCGAGCGAACTGTTGCCTATCTTTCAAAGACGCCGCTGATTCCAACGATCAACCGTTTATCTCTGCGCCAAAACAGATCAACATTGCACTCTTGGTGATCTTAGAGGCAAAAATCCCCAAATTGCACTTTCAGAGACCCCCAGTCGGGGGTGCAAATTGTGCGAATTGACCGAATTGAACGAACTCACCTTTGGCCATACACTTGCGTAGCTGCAGCAACGAGTGGAAAGAGAGAAACGCGACGTGTGGCATTCCCCAGTGGAGATCGACACCTTCCACGTCCTAATCAACACAGCTGATGGCATATCACGTGCATTCCGTCAAAGTACCTCTTCGTATTTGATCCAACGCGCAGTTTCCTTCCAGAATCCCTCGCACGCAACTTCATCTCGCATCGTCAGGTCATAGAGCTCGATGAGCACCCGTGTCGGAGCGAGCGTCGCATGTTTCCGATGGTCCTTCTCGTACATCGAATCCAAGCTCTGCGCGGAATTCACCGAGCAATAGGAGCTTCTCTTGTCCGTGAGCGGAGCTGCAAAGGAAGAGTTGTACTTGGTTCCGCATGATTCAACAAAACAGAATTCACTTACAAACTGAGGACTCAGCATCTAAAAGGTCTTTGTAGGTCATTTTGCCCAGATACATGAACTCTTCCCCTTTTATATGCATTTCGCGCGCCAATTGGACCAATTCACCACCGTCTTGTTTATGTAGACTTTGTCCGATCAAAGAATTACGGTAGTTCTCGGGAAGAGCCAAAAACAGCAGACGAAAACAGCAATAAAGTGGTTGCGTTTACATGTGCTTTCGGCACTTTTCAAAAATCTACGAAAAACAACTAAAAGTGCGAGGAGAGCGAGATGCATTGCCATTCTGTTAACTAGCGATTAACGCGAGTCAGACGCGTTTCCCCCCGCTCCCTAGTGATGGAATTGCCCGCATAGAGGAACGGTCATAGGGCAGTTGTTGCACGTCAAGTTCAGTTTTAAAGAATGCACTTTGAAAGAGCGTCGTTTTGAGTTACCGTATCTGCGTCTTCGTCATCAAATTCCATATATTCAAGTCTGGGAAAACGGAGGAGCAGAGGACGCAAAAATTGTTGATGAACGTGCGAATTTAATGGCTTTTACGATTAAGTTTATAATTGATGGAATGCGACGCGCAACTGAACCGTCTGAACTTTAACATGTTTGAAATGGCCCCAAAAATAGAGCCATGTTGTCGTTACGCTAATTTTAAAGTGTAAACACTGCGGTCGGAGTCCTTTCTGCCGATCAAAACAAAACATAAAAAATATTTCTTAACATTTTGCTCCCAAAACAAATTTGAACAAAAAGTAAAAACATCAGCGTTGTTACTACGTTTACGGCTATGTTTGCTCTGCTAAATCACTACTTTCCCTATGGTGACATGTGATTGTTTTGCGTCTCCAAATTGTTGCGCGCTGAGCGGCGGTCTCTTATCAGCGAAACGCTGATTGCGAGCGTCAGGCGATGAGGGATCAAAAACGTCGCCGCGCGCTTGGCAAAAGTCCACCCAACTTTGTTTACTTTTGGTGGTTGCGCGGAGATCACAACAACAGATTGACGTCGGCGTCAATGTTTACGGAAATCAGAAAGAAGAAGCTTACGGTTGAGGTTAATTTCGCGCACCCCCGCATCAACGATTTCTTGCAAAACGTCGAGTTGATAGGTGCCCGGAAGCAGCGTGGCCGCAGTTCTACACGCAGCGGCTCCGTAGTTCCACGTTGTCGCTGGCTCCAAGGGTGGTGTTGGCGGTGGAGGTGGCGGCTGAATAGGCGACGGTGAACGCGGCGGTGGTGAACCCGGAGGCGAGTGCGCGCCTCCTGTCTCGCCTGAAACAACACTCAATTACCGCATATTCATCCAGCGCATCCTACCGATATTGAACTGAACATGGCGCTGAATGTCGTGATTACGGAAAATCAGATGTTCGCCGTCTTCCTCGGCGGTAATCAACGGAACGCCGGGCGAGTCAGAAACCATCCTGTCAGCGATGTCGTCTTTTGAGCAATTGCAGATGGATACACCAAGGTTAAAGCACGCAAAGAGAGAGAAACGGGCCTGAAACAGCTCTAAAAGTGTTGTTTGTCGGCACACAAGCGACGGCGAAGACGGCACGATGACACGAAAGCGGCGGATGACTGGCAGAAAACTGTATTTGTTTATCTGACATGCGAACAGCTAGGAATCAATGGACGGACGAGTCATCTCGCTTGCCACAAAGTAAGTATGACAGCGCGTCATCTTCAGGTGTTTGTCCTTCTTGCAAATGAACGCCGCGCAACGAGCTCTAACGAGCACTTTTAATCCCCTCAACTCAGTCGCCGCTTTGTTCCAGCCATGATCCTCTCGGCTCGACTATTTGAACGAAAAGAACCGGACGAGAACACAACTTGGAATCAAGTAATCCAATGAGAAAATGGGTATTTTCGCAGAGAATGAGTAACAGTGCATGCACAAACGAATAATACATCGAGAGCATGAATTATTGACGTTTCGAATGAGACGACAGAAATTCCGAGGTGCCCACTTAGCAGCATCTTCTTCAGGGCTACCGTAACTGCGCGCGCAACCACTAAAGATGGCGCTGCTGTGATAATACACGCGCAACGAGTCATCAGAGCAGACAGCGTGTTTTAATTCTTTGTTCTGCGTTCTGGTGGGCGTTCTCCTCTCTTCTCACTGTCGCGCGGCATTTCCTTCGCGCCAACGCCGCCGTCGGCTAGAAAGTGCACCGTCATAACGTCTTCGGCGGTCGCCGCACATTAGTGCAAATGTGTGCTTGCCGAGCCGTGTCGGCGCAGAGGCGCCAAAAAAACGGCTGCGGGCGCGATATTTGAGGCGGTGGTCAGTCACCTTGGGTCACGTGCGTGAAGCGCAGCGGCGCGGAGTGCGGAAGGGGAGACTAAACAATGGGGACGAAGCTAGAAATGTTGTCGCTCGGCTGCGGTTTGTTTACGTTCCTGTGTGCAAGCCGTGTTGCCTTTCTCTCTATCTGAGACAATCAGAGATTGTAAGATCTCTGCGTGAAATGACTAAATGCAGAATGTTCTTCACAAGAATCAGAGTCTCGTGAGTCACAAACAGGACCGTTGCTAATAGCCGCCGCTTGTAGAGGGCAAGAAAATAAACTCAAAGACAATAACAACAACAGGTGATGCGCAGGAAAGACAGCTAGCCACGGTCTTCTTCTATGGGCCGCTGTAATCGCGAAATTGAAGTGTGCTAGGCTGGAACTCAGCAGGAGCATTTGCGAGAGCGAATCGAAGAAGAACGACGACACGGAATGCGATAAGGGAAGCAAAGTCTGATTCATACTTATCAGCGAGGAGGAACATGGAAAGAAGGAAGAGAAGCCGCCGACAGGTAGGTAGGTAGAAGATTAGCCGCTTGGTCCGCGCCGGGCTCGCAGGAAGCAGACCAGAGATTGCAAAGACTGTAGCAAAGCGGTATTCTTCGAAGAAAAATCGCTTTCTTTCAAAGTCTTCGCTGGCATTTGAATGAGAGAAGGTGGGCTGACCTCGAGTGCCGCCCACTGCCCGCCCCGCGATTAGCGCCGCTGGTGCGCGCACACTCATCGTTGAGTAATGTGACAGCGGTAAAAAACGGCATTGCTACCTGTTTCACGTCAACAGGGAGCGGCTCCGCTAATGCAACACCTCTCCTTTGACCGTCTACAGAACGCGAGTTATGGAGAAACAGCGCTCGCTGCATATCCTCGCGGATCGTTTAGAATAAATTACAATGTGTGAATTGCTTATGGATTGAAACGATGAAGGAAGACCGAGAGGGGCAGAGCCACATCTTCATTTCCGCCCGCCCATCCACTCGTTTGTTATTTCCTCTTTGCCAGCGTGACATAACCCAATTAAGAACAATCTGCCCACAGACACAAACAGATGGACACAAGCCGTTGGGTCACTTCTGTCAAAAGCGGTGCAACTATTTGAGTCTGGAGTCACCGTCTAGCTTGTCGGTGTCTGAATACGTTTGTTGTATGCACGCGCAACTGATTATGCAATGAGGAACACCATTTAGGCAAAGACACTCAAAGTGCAAGTTTTGCAATTTTAAAATTTGTCTTATAAGTTTTAATAATCCAAGAATTGCATCCAGCTTTCATTGTTGCTTTTAAGATGTCATCGATAGGACGCGAGTGTTGATCACTCTGGGCCACAAAAAGTTAAACCGCAAACATTCGGTAGTTTTGCCGATCTAATTCAATGCACGATTCTGCATTTCTCAAAAACAGCAACAATCACAAGCATAATGATTAATTGTTTGCTTCGACAAGTGCGTGTAACAGACGATCGCGTAACAGGCAAATGCCTAACATGGCTACGAAGCTCGACATGCTTAGAATATAAGCCTAAGCCACCAGTTATGATCAGTCTAGTACGATGAATCGGTTTATTTATAGAACTTCAGCGGGGACTTCAGCGACGGCGAAAGGGAGTTTTAGACGAATATGGAAATGCCGTTCATGGTCAGAGAATGATCTTGCATACTGTCTTGAACTTTGTCTTTGAAATCTGTCTCCTCAGTCTCTGTCATCTAAATGAACGAAACATGAAATGAAAACAGCCGTTTCCAGAAAATATTACCGCTTCTTGGTTGATCCGATGTAGTCAAATCACTGAAGACCGTTCGTTTTGATTCATTTTTGAATAAGACGAACGAAACGACCACTCTGGCGTTGTCCACCTTAACCGTTCGCTGCAGAAGCTGTGAACACAGAACAAGCTGATTCAAACCATGTTCATTCAATGCGCATTGAACTAACCTCCGTCAATGTCATTGTGTAGCTTAAGAGTTCAGCAAAGAAGTACGGAAGTATCCCTCTACCATTTCTCTGAACAAAACGCATTTCATAACGGAGGAGACTGGCACCTATGAGTGTTTCTGAGGAAAATGCAGAGCGAAACGTTGGTTTGAGAAAAAGGCATTTTCATATGAATCTGTTTGCATTTTTCTTATGTGCGGAGGCGCATAAAATCAAAATCAACATTTTGGTTTCTTGAATTAGACTTGTTTACCATATTTCCAATTTTACATAGACTTGCCTCGTTTCTAAAACTTACAATTATCCAAAATTTAAAGTAGACTTACTTATTTCACGTAGACTTGCCGCTTATAGACTCCTTGTTTCAATGGAAACCACGACTGCGACGACAATCCTTCCCAACAAACCAAGACTTCGACGTCGAAGATGACGATGTAACCACTGATGTAACTGGTCAAAATTGTTTCTAAGTTTCAATCGAATCGTTTTTAGGACTTTTTCGAGTAATGAATTTGCAACTTGCCGCCTGTTCCTTATTGTTACTGGTTTGTCGATCTAATTCAATGCACGATTTCCATAGCCATGCACACTCCTTTTGAGCTCCTTTTTTTCAAACGGGGTTGAAAAAATACGAATACGAAAACGGAAAATACGAATTAACCAAGTGACCAAAGAAAGGGCGAAGCGCCTGGATGAATATTCATGACTGTGGAGCACTCATTGTTCTCTGAGTTGCCTCTGTCCCAAAAATATGTTGCCGTCGTTTACACGTGAAGAACAAGAACTTTGCGTTGAAAAAAACCGGGATATTTTGCCGATTTGAGAGTTTTGCATGAACGATAACTACTACTACTTGACGGGAACCCACAGTGCAGAAAGTTTGATTATTACGAATTCAGTATTCGTTTTTTGAATTTTGTGTGGATTTAGAATCTCAATTTTGTCAAGTGGGTCGAAGGCGCCTGAAGATTTACTTTTCCATAATAAACAGTGAATATATAGCTATAATACAGTACGAGTAGTCCGTCGCGTTAGTACAGTAAGTCCAGTTTATTTGTTTTTAATATTTCCGAACTTACAATGTCCATTTTTGTCCATTTTTTAAAATTGAACATCCGGACAAACCCTTGCAAAGCAGTAAACGGCACTTCCCATTAGTTGAAAACGAGGCTCAGCGAATGCAACAGGGGCAGCGTTTAACGTTGAATTACCTGAAAAGATGCGAATACAGGGGCCACGAAGCTCAAAGTCAAATCGGCGCCACTTGTCATGTAAACTCATGGCAAAGCATAAATCGCAATTCATTCACCTGATTCTCATATTAAACTATCCGTTTGAAACAAAATCATCATGAATCTAAAGAGGCAAACTCAAAGGACATTCACAGTTGTGAATAGACGAGTAAACAAGAGACGATGGAATTGATGCACACACTCTCCGCAACACAAAAACGGAAAAACTGATAGCCGAATATTACTCGAATTCAATCATTCAACTCTTACAAACACATATTCGCAAGCAGTTCTCGTACCGCACAGAAAACGCACAGCATCAACCGCCAAAAATCAATATAGCGCTTCAAGTTGAGAATAGATCAGACGCCCCAGATGCGCGCGTTTTCAGTTTTACTCTATTTCTTCATTTATTTCTCTTTAATCACATGTTTTTGCCTCCAAAAAGGCTGTTCCGGGCATTCAATCGCGTCACGTCCACTGCCAGGAACATAAAAACCCATCAAAGAAATGTGGTCTGATCTGAAAAGAGAGTCTTCTCCGCAGAGTTATAGTGTGGAGAAGATAGCCAATGTTGCACGTGTCAGCATCATTGGGGGAGTAGATGACAAGAATAATATTGATCAAGATCTAAAACCTCCCAACGAGTTCGGGTTTAAGCAAAATACTCTTCCATCAAATTGCTGGCGTGTTCTCTCAATACCGTAGACGTCTGGTGGTTCAAAGAAAGATTTCTGCTTGAACGCAATGTAACGCAAGTTCTTGGTCACGAAAGATGAAATGTACTGTAGAAACTGTTTTTAAAGAAAGAAATTTCCGGGGTACATGCAGTGTGTAAATGCGATGTAACCCATTTGTAAACGTGTGCAAAGTTCTTTATTTGCGGAAAGAACATCGTCAGAATCTGCTGTTTGACGTTGGCCTGCTACTGTTTCCAACAATAGGCGGCCTTGTACCACTTGTACCGCTGACGAATGCGTCACTTTGGAGCCCTTGACTCATGGCGCTTACTCGCATCCTAGGATCTCTCCTGTGTAGAGTCGTCATGGCGTCTCCATCGCCTTAATCGACATACCTGAACAGAACTTTGAGAAAATGCATCATACAGACAACCTACAAAGCTCTCCGCTCCTCTGTCGCTTTTTCGACACAGTACGTCGTCATCTGCCTCAGTTTTCACCTGAGATGTCGTTGGCGCCTTGGTATTCAAATAGCCGTCCAAGATGTTTTGGCATCTTGCCACCTCTTCTTCTTCATTCCTCAGCTCGTCTCGCTTCTTTGCCGTACACCCGCGACATCGTAGAATTCGGGATTGTTGCTGAATGCTACAGTAATGCTTACTGTCAGAAATCAAACTTACGTTATTGGTGCAATTCCGCCGTCCTGGACGTTTTCACTGGGAAAACTCCTTGACGCCGCTGTACTGACGCAGTCCGGCCGGCTCATCTGAAGCACAAAATTCTCTCGTTGAAACACAGTTGCAGCGACTTACAGTTACTTCAAGTAAGAGCCGGAGGCCCATTTCCACTGCTTTTGCGCTTCCGCGCGGTTGCGGCTTCCACTACTCGTTCTCTCTGTCGTCATCTGAACGGTTTCTTCGCAACACAACGGCGGCAGATCTCGGAACTCGGTTGAGCAATTCGATTTGGCCGCTTTCCTGGAACATTCTGGCTGAAACACTTAATAGAACACTTGCCTCTTCCTTAGAAATCTCCAAACTCACTTTGCTTTGCTGTTGATGAGAACTTCATCAACTGCTTCCGCATCTCCGCCTCTCCGAGTCCTTTTCCCAGGCCTCAAAAGCGCTCTTCGTACTGTTCTGAATGATTCCATCAAATATCGTCTCCGGATATCGCGAACAAACCTTCAATTGAAGGAGGATCCGCCTTGAAGACCGGACGTTCCAACCAAGATGGAAGTTCCAACCAAGCTAGATCAGAACTGGTCGTTCCCTGCAATTCAGCAATATTAATGGATTCAATATGATGCGTTGAAAAGAAAAGGTGTTTCGACAGAATCCGCATCGCAACGATAGTGGGCAAAGTGTGACCAGCGAACTTGGACTGCATTCGCAAATTGTTAGTCGGTAAATGAAAAACTCAGACTGTAACTCTCAGACCGATTTACGCTATGGGCCCATTCGCTGTCTGTGAGAAGTTATGACCTAAAGCAAGTCGGAAAACAACGATATCATCCAGAGGTCATAACTCTTCACAGACCGCATATGTGCCCATAATATAAACAGTGGATTTCTTAGCTAGGGCGCGATCTACGGCTATCCAAAATTTGAATTAGATCTGTCAGGTCACAACACTGCTGGTCAATCTCGAGTTCTCGATTATCCCGTTTTCTTGCGCATGGTTTGATTGCTTTTCGTTTTCTAAGTTTGACTTTTCACAACCAGCATTTGAGACTAATCGACTTGGAAATACAAGTGCCTCTGAAGCCTGTTGCAAGCTAGCCGTCATCATGTCGTCGTACAGAAACGACGCACCACAATTGTGGAAACAAAAACGCCATTTTGAATACTCTACACTAGCGTTCAGTTTCATTATCAATTCCACCGAATAAGAATAAGGTACTCACCGAAAATTGAAGGTGATGCGCAGCAACTTCGACGGTGATGAGGTTGGCGTTACCTGAAAGCAACCAATCAGTTAAAGCACGTAAGACTGTTTATCAACTCGCGTCAACCTGAACCTCGCGAGAGAGTTTGCACCAGCGGAACTGTTGCGCACACGTCAGCTCTCAAATGCCCTCGCAGCGATTCTTTTCTAATTGTGTTGCCCGCGACTTGTTCACCTTTCGAGGAGATGCGAGAGACGGTCTGCTCGTCTGGCGAGACGGTAGCATGGCTTGAATACTTAGCTGCTGGCTAATCTTTCTCTTTTCAAGTGACAAGATTGCGCGGAAAGTGAGACATTCGAGCTGACGATTGCGCGATAGGCGCTATTCGCCCTTAGTCTTTCCTGTTTGAAAATTCTGCGATTTCTTTTATTTTGGAAAGTTTATAACATGTTCGGATCTCCTATTTGCGTGTCGCTCATTGGCGAAGAATTAAAGACAAGTGGTATCTGCATGTTGCGCCAGATGCGCGCTCGCCCGAAGTGCCCCAATCACGAAGTGCGCGTTCACCCAAGCGGAGAGCAGTGGTCTCGGGACCTCTTCTCCTAATCAGCCTCCCTGTGGGTGTCTGCCTGTGATCCCCGAGGAAAGAGGAGCATAGAAACTGTGGCTCACGTTGACCACTTCCGACAGGGAAGACTAACTGGGACTTACCGCTACACTCACAGCTCTCTGAGCAACTGGAAATTTGGTCGCGCGCTGCCGCAACGACCAAACGAACGCTTATTTGCTACTTCTTTCTTGTCGCCATTTGGACAAAAATATTTTGGTGGTCATTGTGCAAATGGGCGCCTTTGCTGCCACAAGCCTCTATGAGGAAGTACATCAGACACGAAAACCACAAGAAATCGAGCATTTAAAGAGGCACCAACCGTCCTGGCACAGGCTGTTGCGACCAGACGAATCCGTGAAAAACGCGCGGCTTCCACGCGCGCGTTGTGTGCCTTTTCCCGCGTTTTCCATAACTCCGCAATCGGCGTGCAATCGGAACGCATTTGGCAACAGGCAGCGCGAAGCGACAGGCCACAGGAACGCGCGTCTGTCATAAACAGAGAACCTCACCACGCCTGCCTGCGATGTGCGAGCGCCCTTTGAGTGCATTCGTTCACCAAACTGCATTTTATGTTTATGCATTTCACTCACTATCTAGAAGTGTTCCATGATGATGGACGAGATTGAGAACAGCCGAGAAGCAGTACAAGACAAGTCGGCAATATTTAATGAGCTCTACGAGTTACCCGATTTTGGTGCGCCTATATTGTTTCACCAACACCGCAACAGAATCAGGCTCAGTACCGAACAGTATCATTCTCCATTTTTATCAATGTACAAGTTACACAGAAGAACATAATGACAGTAGACAAGTGGTGAATGTGCTTTGATGTCGATGGATTGCCCTACAAGTAGATCGTTTGGGTATAGTCGTACTCGATTGTTGGAATGGCGGCCTGAAAGCAAAGCGGATTGTAATCGAGACATAAAACCAATTTTGTTGTACCTGAACAAATTTCAAGAAGATGAGAAGAAACTGGTGGACAGTGAGGTCACGTCCGCTCTCGGCTAGTTGCTCAATCAGTCGCTTCATGACGTCTGCGTGCTTGCACGGATGAATGGTAGCCATGGGGTAGTCTGGGAAATAGGGGTGCGTCTCGTTGGTGATCGTCTTCTTCGCGTGCTCTTGCGAGAAATCGTCGTACATCTCTTCCACTTTCAGTGGACGCTTCTGCTCGTCGTAGCCGGACACCCAAAGACGCGGGACCTGAAGAATTGCGCTTTGTGGATGAAACTATGACAAGCGAGGACTTACTCGATAGTAGTTGTCGTAGGTGATGTAGAGATCGTAGGTTCGTGTTTTCACAAGTTTGTCCTCGCCTCCGTCGACCTCATTGGACGTGGCGACCACTCTGTTCGGATCATCGACCTCCAAGTCGCCGCTTTCCATGTAGGCGTCCATATCCATAGGAGCGTCGTCATCGTCCTCTTCCTCTTCTTGGGCTGCTTGACTAGTCGACTCGAGGCCGATGTTCTCGGTGCCTCCAGAAGTGTTTCCAGCGAAGTGATGCGTATCAACCCAGCCTTCATCGTCGTCTACAGTGTCGAAACCTTCCTCAGAGTTTTTCGAAAGAATCTTCTCGAGCTTTGGGTCATAATCGATGTTCTTGCAGCGTTGGTGGCAAGGAACTCCGCGAATGACGAGGAATTGCTTATCTTCAGGTAGGTAGTTCTTCAATCTGGAATTCAGAGGCGTCAGCGTTGGTCATAAGCGCGACAGTCAACTTACTTGGCCTGATCAGGAGCTCGCGACCACGACCACGCGGGACAATGGTGAACGAGATGGTCGCCGGCAACAACGAACTCTTCGGGAGTGACCATGCCGGTCTCCTTGAACTTCGACTCAGTCATCACGGGCATAATCATCTGGCCAACGCCCAACGCCGCCGACTTGACGCTGTTCACGAAATCGTTCATTCTGTGGCTACTTCTGGAATGTAATCGCATCAATACAATATCCGCGATGACTGTTTCTACGCGAGTGCACTAGCGGTTACGGCAAAGGATCACGGTTTACGATTGCAGAGATGAGTAACGTCGTCAGTGGAGACCGTGTGACGTGTAGAAGCGCTCCAGGCGTAAGAGCAAACAAAAAACTGACTGTTTTCTATCCATTCGCCTTAAAAGACCGCTCTACGCGCTGCATTGCGATGCGAATCATACTGATCAGTGCATTGCTTTAAGGAAACGCTGTTCCTAAGCATCACTTTTCCTAATAATACGTAGTAGGCACCGTAGACAGAGCGCAATCCTCTCAGTACGTCAATTCCGTCAATTCATCGTAAAATCGCAAACAAGAAAGTGAGTTGGGACATTCGCGAATCGATAGATGCACGATCGCACCGCGTTGAATGCAATAATAGAACTGCTTGCGCTGGTACAGTCTAAAACGCCGTTTTAAGTGCCGTTTTAAGTGAGTTTGACCATTTCCTGATCTCGGCAAAGCGCCAACATTCGAGCTTCGATAATGAAAGCAAGAATATCGCAAGAAATGCTTCTTTCGCTTTTCAAAGCAGCACAAAAACAAAAGGTCCGGTGTAATCTTAAAGTAGAAGACAACTGCACAACTCTATTTGGCTCTTTTCTTAAGCTTACCTTGCCGTACCAGTACAGGAAGCATTTCCTCAAAGAAAGCTTCATCTTCATCACTTAACGATCGGCTCAATTCTCATCATGTTGCACTCGAGCAGTCGATTCAATAATCAAGTCGTCGCGAACAGCAGCAGCGGTTGCGTCACGGCGGCGACCGAACCTGCGAGATATCCTGACGCGATCGCGTTTGTACTACGATGGTTTTAGGTGGGATGTGCCGCTCAAACAATTCGAACTCCGCTCTGCTCTCACGTGTTGTTTTGCGAAGAAGCGGCGGTGCGATTTGCATGATCTCCCCCCATCTTAGTCGATATCTTCCTCCCAATGTGCGAGGTTTTGAGACAAAGTCTCTCTCTTATTCCGCTATCCTACGCATTGGTTGTGTGCATTGACTGCTATTTGCATTCCCCTATCAAGACTTTCTGTCGTTTTGTCCAAATCATCAACGATAATAGTTGATCGTTCGTTACGAATATCGGGGTCTTTCGTTGTCTTGAATTTATTCTGCTATTTGAGAACAAGACAAACGTTCTCGATTTATGCTCTGTAGTCGTGATCAGTTTGAAACCGAAAAATCAGGCATTTCTGTCTGAACGCGGACGTATTCAAAAACCAAGTGACCTAAATTTTGGCTTTTCCGACCGTTCCCTTTCGAGCTCGTTAAATACCACGCGGCCTTCGCTATTTTGCTGGTAATTCCGATCCACAATACAATGATTGTAGATAGAAAAATGTCCTTCCGTGGAGGACGTGGTGGTGGTGGATTCCGTGGAGGACGTGGCGGCGGTGGCGGATTCCGTGGAGGACGTGGAGGCGGCGGTGGACGTCATTTCGACCAAGGCCCACCAGAGGAGGTTGTTGAAGTTGGAGAGGTGTCGCACACGTGTCAAGATGATCTCGTTGTCAACAACCTCACCGGCAAAGTTCCCTACTTCAACGCGTTCGTCTATCTGGAGAACAAGGAGGAAGTGGGCAAAATCGATGAAATTTTCGGAGGAATTAAGGATAACGTAAGCGGTGCTTGTAAATCCCACAGAGTTTGACTGGTGACATTCCAGGGATTCTCAGTAAAACTTAGCCAAGGAGTGAAAGCCTCAAAGTTCCAGGAGAGCCAAAAGCTCTTCATCGACCCCGGCAAGCTTCTGCCTTTGGAACGGTTCACCGGTAGCGGTGCCGGCGCTCGTGGACGTGGACGCGGCGGTGCCCGTGGCGGACGCGGCGGATTCGGAGATCGCGGCGGTCGTGGCGGCGGATTCCGTGGAGGCGACCGCGGAGGTTTCGGCGGTCGCGGAGGCGGTGGATTCGGCCGTGGAGGCGGCGGAGGATTCCGTGGCGGAGACCGTGGGGGTCGCGGCGGTGGCTTCCGCGGAGGCGATCGTGGTGGATTCGGAGGACGTGGAGGCGGATTCCGCGGCGGAGACCGGGGAGGAGACCGAGGAGGATTCCGCGGAGGCGAGAAGCGGTCTTTCAACAACAGTTCTAGCACATCGCAGAACAAAAAGATTAAGTTCAGCGATTAAGCTAAATATTTTTGTTAAATTTGTTGTTTTACTTGTTGATACGTTGTTGTTATTCCTGTTTTGTTCCACTGCACTGAACATGTGAAAAATAAATCTCATCCACTGAATTTTTGATATACAAATCAGTTTATTTATCGATCGATTAGTCTCTACGGCGACCGTTAGGAGAAGGCACTCATGTCAGCTAGTTGCTAATGGTTCTCAAACAGCCTGATTTCGGAAGACAGTTTTGGATGATGCGAGAATTGCTTTCAAGGTACGCCGCGATCCTTTCTGCTTACCGTCCCGATAAGCGCAAATTGAACGATACACGAACAATCGGTCGCGTGGCTACAAATTGATTCCAAGTCATCTACAAATAGAGAGACACGAAGTATTTTTTACTACACCGACGTCAATCTCCTCAAATCGCGTGTCTCCGCTCCGTTCGTTTGTAGTCAACTTGAAGATCAAGTTCGTACTTTATCGCTTGCGTCTGCGGTTAAATTCATTTTTATTTTAAAAAAAGCAATCTCCGAATCCGCAGCGTCCACCACAACCGCCAGCGCCGCTACCGGTAAACCGTTCCAAAGGCAGAAGCTTGTCGGGATCGATGAACAGCTTTTGGCTCTCCTGGAACTCCCTGGCTGAGTTTTAAAACTGCTTTAGAGTTTCAGCGTTTTTAGTGTACAAGTTCGTCGACTTTAAAGACCTGCATTTAAAGCCTAATAAATACAGCCTTCTTGTGTCCATTTTTAATTAAGTTGGTGCAAGGGACACTCGCAGGTAGCGCATTAAAGATCGCTTGGCCAGCACGTGTTCGCGCACCAAGCTACAATCTTATTTACGTCAAAGTGTCATCACCTTTGCGAAAATAGCACGGCAGAGTTGCCTTCTTACGTAAAACAATGATGTGGTTCATGCACGAGAGAATTCAGTTGTTTGATGCGTCAAATGTGAGGGGTAATTTGCCAATCGCGAGGTTGAGCACGAGTTGCGTTTATCGAAGATACGAATACAAGGCTACGAAGACCTTCTCGTTATGACGTTGCCGTTGCGAGTCTAGCCTTTGTTAGCGTGACTCTAGTTCCATTAGCTTTGGAAAACGAGATCATAATTGAATTAATCCTATAAGAGCAGCAACGTTTGACAGTCGATACGTGCAACGGTTTGATTATTCTTCACAGACAACCCGGGATACCGCGACTAGCAAAGCATTTCAATGGCACTCGTAGTTTCTAGCAAAATACTGTCATGAAGTTAAATTTTATGCAGCAATCGATGTCCCTGACTCGTATACTCATGTCCTCACGTGTCATCCTCTAATCCACGTTAAAGACAGTCGTTTCTCCTCCCATAGCAGGTCGTTTATGCGCAAAATCATCCCGAGCGAGGCCACAGAACAGCGCTTCAGCTGCAGTAGTACTTCCTGGTTGGATTCAAATTCGTGAGAAACACTGATTCACCTTCTGAAGCGTTCCTCCGAACGCGATCGCATGTCCACGTCGTTATCACGCATGTCGCGCCGCTTTTAGCAGAAAAAATCGGAGTGAAGCAATTAGCGCCGGTACCACTCTGCGAATGGTATGCTAATTGGCTGTTAGCGTTCGGCGGTGGGAACGGAATGCGCATTGGGTGGTCCTGTCCCACGACACTCTATTGGTTAGAGAGGAGTGAATTTGTCACCAATTAGCGATTTGTACCGCGCAGACCTCACGTAAACGTGAAAAGTGGATGGAGTGGTGATTGGTTCGATTCCTTGATGTTTCAACGGAACGCTGTGATTTTGGACACAATTGAGATAAATAGCCAAAGCGTTGATAGCGGACCGTTCAAGGCGTTCATCTCCCTTGCGTTAACGATGTCTCTCGGGGAAGAGTTTCAACATCGATCCTAATATCTCAAAAACTGTGTTGTTGTGCTACATT
Organism: Steinernema feltiae; assembly: GCA_007213375.1. Lineage (NCBI taxonomy): Eukaryota > Metazoa > Nematoda > Chromadorea > Rhabditida > Steinernematidae > Steinernema > Steinernema feltiae. The sequence goes on from MQUG01000159.1 coordinate 274,432, forward strand.
TTGACTACATTTCACTATCACTAAGTGTACCGAATGGGACTTGTTCTACAGTATCCAAGTGAGGAAAGGTCGCCAAGTGCACTCCTTTAGTGGAAAGTCGCACAAGTAGATCCAAACAGTCATTTCAGCGACCATTGTGTCCTCGATGCGGTGCGTGCAAAAACCTCTAGCCGAGAGACAGGGAAATGAGGTCATCAGTTGCTCTGGCAAACGTTTGTACGCCGTTTTAGAACGTAGCGCTCGTATTGCGCATTGTTCTAGAGCGATTCGATGTCGCAAAGACATAATCAAGCAAAAGTGATGCAGAAAATGGCAATTTTGACAATCAACGGTCCCACAATCGCTAAACATACCGTACTCTGCGACTACAAGCTACGTTCAGTAATAGTGTACAAGGATGCGCGTCCAATCGCATTGCTTCGAGTTCGAGATCTTCTTCAAGCCAATATGAGGACCGATGCTTATCATCATCGGTCATCTGTGGAGTAAGGGCAATAAATGCTGCCGCCCTCGCACACGCCACATGCCTCCGTGCAATTCCTCGATTTCACAACCCAATTTGAATTTTGAACATTTTTGGATCGCGTGTCAGGGTTAAACGGTCTTCTTGTGCTCTCAGCAGGAATCTTCAGATTTGTACCTTCAATATCTGTTTCTGCTTGGAGTTGCTCCATCCACTTGACAGGGAAAGATCTCGGATGGGCGGGACAGCTTTGAGAACCTCGAGGCATTTCTGGAGGCGGGACTACTCGCGTCCTAAGCGGCCGCACACCACCTCACCTCATTCCTTTCTTGTATTAACCTGCGAGCTGCTGCTCTGCCCTTTCGCTCTCTCCAGCAACTCATCTTCAACAGGTACAATTTTGCTTCTTCTTCAATTCTTAAAGCCAAGCCAGGAGTGCGAAGGTGTCCACGTTGGTGTTTTTGGATTACGGTAGCTTGGGTGAGCAGAGCTGTTGAATTCATTTGGAATAAACACTCTGAATGAAGCTTTCCTCGTTTTCAAACTAGAGCGCTGATGTCAGATACCGTAATCTGCAACTAACGCCGAAAGACGCGTCCCACATGCAATTGCGCAACATACCGTAACCCTCCACTACACTTCACTATCAGTAAGTGAGCGGAACGGGACTTGTTCTACAGTATCCAAATGAGGAAAGGTCACCAAGCGCACGCTTTATTGGAAGATCGCGCAAGTAGAGCGCAGGCAGTTTGCGGCTGTCCTTTCAGCAGCCATTGTGTCCTAGATGCAGTGCGTGCAAAAACCTCGTCACCGCCGTTCGTATAGACTAACAGTCGCTTATCAGTTCTCTGAGTGTCGTTGAAACGCCTTCGCAGGTACAAAGCAGGCATTATCGCTGTCGGCCACCAACACACACACTATCAACTCGCGTTTTTGTCTCCGGTGCGCGGTGGTTGAGCGTGTGTTGCTGTTTTGAATTTGGCTCTTTTGCATTACACTCGGCAAAACGGTCTGAAAGTGCGTCTTTGATCAGAACGCCCTTTTTGTCTGCAAATAGCTCCGTTCTCTTTTGTGAACGAAAACATTTTCATTCAAAAAGCATGTAACGAGAGCGCTGCGTCACGACGGCTAGACATCTGGCGTGCTATCGTATGCGTTGAGGAGTTGCAAAGCGAGAAACAAAAGAGGCTATTCAATAAAGTTCCGGGTTTGCAACGCGGAGAGACTGCGTGTCGGCTACAATTTAATGTAATTGGAAGTACTTTGAACTCTAGTCTCATTCCATCTGAACGCTGCGTTCCAGAATAACTGTCCGACTGGGTGAAGAACTGGACGCACTCGACTGCGTAGACGTCGTATTCTGCGAATTTAGTCCGATTGATCCTGAAAGCATCAGACTACCGTATCCATACCGTAATTGCTGTAAGTGGCCAAATTTGATTGAGAGTGCAAAGTACACAGGAATTGTTGTCCCAAAAAGGAATTTTTCTTCAAATTTCATTCAATTTTTTGAGTGGCGCGTCCACGTGGACATGCGGAGAATTCATTTTTTTTTAGAAAATGCATTAAAAATTGCCCAAACTAGCTTGATTACCGAGAAATCCGCGCCGACGCGTCTCTGCCACCTAATTTCGTTTGCCATAAAAGGCACAATTGCGCTAGTTCGGCA